>JAVQJF010099702.1:0-30881 GCA_036023855.1 Gadopsis marmoratus | reverse complement strand
TCTGTGGGTGTGGCCAAAATTTTTTTGGGGGGGGGCGGGGGGGCAAGCCGGGGGTCGCCCCCCCCCCCCCCCCCGTATACGAACGCGACCATGTCGCAAATTATTTGAACCGTATCGTGTCCCGTTCGTTTGTGTGTGTCTTGTTTCTCTTCCGAGTGTAATTGTATTATGTGGCTTGGCGCAGTTATCTAAAGAGACTGGTGTAACTGTACTGTGCCTCAACAGGCGTTTCGGGCAACGCTGTCCATGCTGCTGAAGCCCGGCGAGAAGACGTACACGCAGCGGTGCCGTCTGTTCATTGGCAACCTGCCCAACGACCTCACGGAGGAAGACTTCAAGAAGCTGTTCGCCAAATACGGGGAGCCCAGCGAGGTCTTCATCAACAAAAGCAAAGGCTTTGGCTTCATCCGATTGGTGAGCCATCCCATAATTAAATTATCCCATGTGACGTAGTTGCTGCAAAGGAGTTAAGACTACTGCAATGCACGAGACAAAGAGTTTGGCTTGATAATTATGTCGCGCTTGATTTCTTGCAGGAGTCCCGCGCACTTGCAGAGATAGCAAAAGCAGAGTTGGATGACACGCCCATGAAAGGCAGACCCCTCCGTGTCCGATTTGCCACTCACTCCGCAGCTCTGTCCGTGAAGAATCTGTCGCCGTTTGTTTCCAATGAGCTCCTGGAAGAAGCGTTCTCGCAGTTTGGAATGGTGGAGAGGGCCATTGTCATTGTAGATGACCGCGGGCGCTCCACGGGCAAGGGCATTGTCGAGTTTGCCTCCAGACCTGCTGCTAGAAAGGCCCTGGATAGGTGCAACGAGGGCGTCTTCCTGCTCACCACGTGAGTGCAGCCAAAGTTCAAAGCGCACACATTTTCAACGTGCTCCATGAGCCAATAAGCCTGCATAAATGATGCGCAATGTCTTTGCTGATTTGTGGTGGTCTCTCCTTTCTCAGGCAGCCCCGGCCTGTTGTTGTGGAGCCCCTGGAGCAGTTTGATGATGAAGATGGTCTGCCAGAGAAACTGGCACAGAAGAACCCCAGATATCAAGCGTAAGCATATAACTGATTGTCATGTTTACACCATACGTTTGCCTCTGTGTGGGAATAAGTAAAAGCTGTTGTTGAATTTTGAGTTTGCCGTCATCCTCATTATGTAAATTGTTTGCACCAAGTCATTGCGTTGTGAGCAGCAGATGGTGTGATGTGGGGAGGTAGGTGGGGGTTTCGGGGATTGCAGCTGTTAAAAATCAATCTTCTGTGTAGAATGCCAGATCTAATCTGTGCATATCAAGGAAGGGGGAGAAAGGCTGTTGCCTGCCGTCTTTAAAACCCTATCCTGGCATGGGCAGTTTTCTACGCTGTGGTCTGCTGGGGAAGTGGAAATACAGACATGGAACAGAAAAAGACTGAATAAACTGGCTAGGAGGGCCCAGCTCTGTCCTGGACTGTCCACTCGATTCAGTGGAACTACACCACTGTTTATCTGTACATAGAGATGGGTAGAATTTTCTTGTTTTATATCACATATGTTTATGTCTGTATGCTGTTAAGCTGCCGCAGCGTGTGAATCCCCCCCGGGGATCAATAAAAGGTTATCTTACTGGCAACTAGCACGTATACTGTGTAAAGTTGAATACAAATGAGAATTTTCAAAAGATTGGGGTGTTACTACGAGTTAATACTTGTACTGGGTAAATAGATCTCTGCTGTTCTGACACCAACTCAAAATATGTTTGCACGTTTTACTATAGAACATTTAGTGTTTATTATGGTGGACTATATATATAACATACTGTAAATACTTGTCTATAGAGAGCGCGAGGAACCTCCTCGTTTTGCTCGTCCAGGGACCTTCGAATTCGAATACTCCAAGCGCTGGAAGTCTCTGGATGAAATGGAGAAGCAGCAGAGGCAGCAGGTGGAGAAGAACATGCGCGAGGCCCGTGAGAAGCTGGAGAGTGAGATGGAGGATGCTTACCACGAGCACCAGGCCAACCTTCTCCGACAAGGCAAGTCATGTTGTCAGGTTTAAAAAAGAAACAAGGGCCTACAGCTGTTTGATTATATTTACTGCTATTTATCACCAGAAAAGATTTCAATCACACGAGCGTGTTAGTGTGCCACTATTGAACGTGTTGGTTTCCGTTCAGATCTGCTGAGGCGACAGGAAGAACTGCGGCGCATGGAGGAGTTGCACAGTCAGGAGATGCAAAAGAGGAAGGAGATGCAGCTCAGGTATATGTTTGTTATAATTCTGTTTTGGTTCTTGATTGAGGTGGCTGTTAGTCACCTGGGCATCCTCCCATAAACACAATACCCCTGCCTTTGCTGTCAGTGCTGTAGTGTACCATCCCTGTCATACTGATTTAACTATTTCCTCATTGTAAACAGACAAGAAGAAGAGCGACGCAGGCGGGAGGAGGAGATGCTTCGCAAGAGGGAGATGGAAGAACAGATGCACCGTCAGCGTGAGGAGAACTACAGGATGGGCAACTTCATGGACGTGCGTTAAACGTAACTTTAGAAGAAAAGACTAATGCATAATATGCAATGAAGCAAGATGCCTAATCAATTTTTGTCTATTATTGCAGAGGGACCGAGAAATGAGAATGAATCCCAGTGGAGCTTTGGGCATGGGTGGTAAGTTAGATTTCAGTAATTTTATTGAGGTTATTTAGAGAGAGAAAAACAGGCGGGACCAAGAACTCGACCATACGTATACCAGTTACTGATCCTTGATTTGATATTAGAAACACTTCACAATTTCACTTCAGCCAAGCAACATTATGAAAGTAGGATCTTTTGCAGGGCTGTAGTATTAGACTGCATTATTTTTACCTAGAGGGACCTAATACACTGGTAGATGAGTGTATATGTATGCGATACAGAACTAGCACACAGTGTAGTATGTGTACTTGACTTGTTGGCATGTTGTCTGTTAGATATGCCCTTCGGTGCTTCCAACCAGAAGTTTCCCATGGGTGGCCTGGGCTTCGAGGGACAGCAGGGAATGGGACCATCATCAGGAGGCTTGATGGGCAACGAAATGGTAATGTATCCCACTTTTTGGATAGATCAGTAGTTAATGTAGTTTGTGCTCGGCTTTCCTTTTTGTTGGACAGACTCCCAGATGATTTTAGGCCAGCTGGCCAAGCAAAATGACAAGATATGAATGATTTGTGTTGCCAGCTGTCTTCGGAGGGACTTGCTGGTTGTTGAATGTGACAGAAATGCTGCCTGCCTGATAGGGATTCTTTCAGTGGCGAGCCAAGCCCCCTTTGTTACTGCATTCCATCTACAAAACCCATCAACCTGCACTAAATCATAAGAAATAATTGCCCTCCAATATGCTGTCTGACAGCTGCAGCCAGATTTCAGTAGTTCTGCTCACTTTTATCGCACCGTTTGTGTAGTGGACTGCTTCTGCAAGCCCTGTCTCATGTGAGAGGGACAGGCACTTTTTCAGGACTGGGGGCAGAGTGTCATCTCTCTCTCTCTCTCTGTCTCTGTCTCTCTCTGTCTCTGTCTCTCTCTCTCTGTGTCTCTCTCTCTGTCTGTCTCTCTCTCTCTCTCTCTCTCTGTCTGTCTCTGTGTATATGTATATATATTAAAAAAATTACTTGTTTTTCCCCTTTAACTGTTGACAATTTTTTGTTTTTGCATCCTTTTTTTCATACTGTGCAGTTTCATCAATCACCTGTAGGGGTGTAGTTCATCTTCTGGACCAGCAACCTTTACCTTCTCATCAACATCTTTTTTTTTTTTTTGCTGCCGAGCATTTAGAATGCTTTTAGTGCAGGCTGATGGTATAAGGTATCCAATCTTGACAAAATTGTGTATTACAGCAGATTCATTGATGGGGGGCAGGCAAAGCCTTGTGACCATTTATGTTTAGGATGATACCGTGGCAGAATTGTAGTACCAGTGTTAGGTTTGTTTCTGGATTACTGTTGACAGGGGGAATGTGTGTTAACATTGCAGGACACATTTCCAGAACTTCTTATTCAAGCTTTGAAGTACTATATGAAAAGTTTGTATTTGCTGAACAGTATATCCTTCAACTTACCTTTTTGTATTTGAATAATTGTGCACTTCACATTTGTAGCTTTTGACAGATTAAACTTAGTTTACTCTTGCTAATTATAGCTTGGTCTAAGTATTTAGTGTTGCTTTGAATTTTATTTAAAGCACCATTTGCCCTTAAAGTGGTTTTAGAAAGGACTTTCTTAAGGACTGAACATAGTTCTTAGGTGCAAGCTTGTTGGCAATGTTTGTTTGCAATGCAACACTTGCACAATCCATGAAGTTGCATAAAGTGTGCACTGTTGGTTTTATAGTCGCATGGGAATGTAAAGCTCAGTTAAAGTCTTTAATAATTTAGTAGGCTGAGCAGATTGATGTTGGGTAGATCCAATTCAAGATTTATTCATCATCTACATTCCAACTACATTTATATTATATTTATATTTTAGTAAGAACAGATTTATATTCAGTTCTTACTATATTGTTCCATTGTAGCCTCGCAGTGCACCCCCTCTGTTGAATTGATGGCTTTTGAGACCTAAACTCTTTCTCACACTATTCTAGTTGCACAGAGCTTCATATAAAGTGCATAATGTTACACAAATTCCTTTTTTATTAGAAAAATGGTTGTGCTGAATGTCTTGCTCATTGTTTACATTTTACCAAAGTGCCAATAATAGTTCCTGTACTTCAGATTCTGGTTATATCTGGGGATCATTAGTTACCCGTTTTATCAATGAAGTGCCACAAGATGTGTTGTGATCACTGGACAACCGATTAATGCACCATCATTTCCATTCAGGAAACTTCCCTTAATTCAGATTTTGTTCCAGTGGCACTGAAATTCATATCGTTTTTTTTTTCTCAATTTCTAAGCAACTGTGAATTCAGCTTGCAACAAAAGGAATATAAAATGTTTGGGTCTTATTTGTAACCACATCTGTTGCCATACTAAATGATCATGAGGAGGTAAATATGGTCACCATTTACAAAATGGTATACCTAAAAACTAGTATGGACTAGGCTAGTCTTGGCATGCACTGGAGAGACCATACTAGGTAGGCACTGACTAACAAAAGCATTACCCTCTCTTCCTTTTCCGTATGTAACCTGTGGCACCTGTGGACCTTCATATTGGAACGAACGGTTTCTTCGGCTGTGTCTCCTGCTGGTTGTTTTGTAAATCTGCTCACGATTTAAAACATATCTCTATTGCCATACCTTTTTTTATACATTGCCATATGGACATGAACTGTGCTTGCGCACTGAACACATCCCATACCTTATTCCCCACCATCCTATCTGCTTCCCTGGAAAATTGACCCCCACAGCGCAACGAGCGTTTTGCCCAGGGCGGTCCTAGGGGAATGGGTCCTGGTAACCCCGGGTTCGGCAGGGTCCGTGAGGAGTTTGATGGTCCCTCTAAGAAAGCCCGTTTTTAAATGCTGCTCTTTGACACTCCCAGCAGCAACATTTGTATAGATATCCAAAACAAAAAGCATTTCTTGTAATTAAGTTTAAATTGTTGCTTAGCCTGACAGTCGACTCATTTTATGACAGTCAATATTTTCATTTTTTATTTTGTATTGTCAGTAGTATGGAAAGAGGTCAACCTCGTGTGGTCCGTTAGTTCTTTCTGACCCATGTATAATTTTCTTTTCTAGATGTATTATGCTCTGTGAGTCGCCGTGACGTGATAATTGTAACATTTTCTCAACTTTCTATGGCTGTGTTTTGTGCCATACATTTGGAGTCAAAGCATGCATTATAATAAAGAGACATTGGTTCTATCAGGACAAACCTTTAATATTTATTCCTAAAAGTTGAAACATAAAATAGGTTCAGAAAGCAACCAATTCCTAACCATTGGTTGTTTGCACAGATGTAATGTGGATTAATCTGCCACATTAGGTCTTAAAGGCTCTATGTGTTATCTCTGCCACAGTCCTGACCTCTTTCTTTCAGACCACATGTGGTCTGAAGCATTTGCTCTCCGCAAGTGCTCCGCCTCGTCCTTTGCTTTTTAATTTTCTTCCCAGCAAAAATAGATAGATAGCTGATACCCATCACAAGCACCGTCAGTTGACTGTATTCTTAAAGATGTAAGTAAGCTGGGGCAGAGGTAGCACTGATAACCCAGAACTTATTATTGTACTGTATTGGATACTCGATTTATTATACACAACTTTGCAATTTCACTCCACGAACACTGCACTCAGTGGAAATGGAGAAACAAACCTTTAAGGTAGTTACGCTCCATTCATTGGCGTTTGCCAAATCATTAGCCATTCACTCTGCTTGTACACTCATGCTTCAGGAAAGCAGAAATACTACACATAGAACCTTTTAAGAAAGCCTGTGGTGTGTGTGTGTGTGTGTGTGTGTGTGTGTGTGTGTGTGGTGCCAAGTGGACACACACATGTTGTCTTATGAACTCATTCTGCTAATATCACATACTTGGTCTGTTACTGACACACCGTCCACATTAGAGTGTGTCTATTCTGCATTTCTTGGTCATTGGCTACGTTTACATGCAGTCTAATTATAATTAAAGGATCACAGCGCTCACCCATTTCTGTTTTTTAAAAAAGGTCAATTCTCATAGATGGACAGATGACAAAACCTGCACCTGTAGTTAGTGTTGCCACCGTTTTAGCAGCTGGATGATGATTTTAAATCGTTATGCGATCTCATAAAAACTGAGTTACGTATTAAGCTTTTGTTGACCTGGTTTGTGTTTGTATTTCTTTTAATTGGACCACATTAAGCTTGTAGCCTGAGATTGGTACAGAAGTACTTCAGTGCAGATGTTGGCCATTTATTAAAAAGTGTAATAGAAGTTGTAGATGAGCAAATCAGAGGCCCATAACCCCAGTTGTCCCCTAAATGGAAACACTAAATATGTTACAGTTTCTTGGATGTTGGTTGGTGCCTCATTGTTGTCTGAGTAAAAGAGATTATCCTGCACAAACCTGCATGTAAACGTAGTCATTTTCAGTTCTGTTAGGGTCTTTGGGTAAAGAGAGGTCAACAATTTGTGTTGGAGAAAGTAATTGTCATAAACTTTTATCTTCGTCGACTGTCCATACCATAGTTGGACTATTTGTTGTCAATCTGCCTTTGCGTGATGGGCAAGGGGCTCATTTGGACTTCTTTAAACATGCATTGTGGTCTGTTTAGCATTATAACCAGAAACTAAAGCATACATATATCACGTTTCTTCTATGGATGAAAATGACAAAACTTGCTTATTTTCCAAAAACAAGAAATGGCTCATACAGAAGTCAGTGTGACCAATTATTTTCGGTTCTTGATCATTCAAAATATTTGATTTTCTTTGTTTTTTTGTTGTTTTTTTAAATAGAGCTACATGACACTAGCGTAACATGAAACTTAGCCATGGTTGAATCTAGAAAACCGATGTACACCCTGAACTTGTACACGTTTTACTTTCACGAAGGCTTCATTGTGCTGCACCTGTAAGAAGACAAGAAATAGAGTTTAAATCCTGTATCGAGGCTTTCAGAATTATTAGCAAGATAAACTGCATTGTTATGGCTCAATACTGTAGTGGATTATATGGCCTGTCTGCTACATTTTGCTGCTCCACAGAAGGCAGATTATTGGTTTCATAATTGAATACAATTCCTCACTGAATTCTAATTTAATGTGTATTGTTGCACAGATGCATTCTCATGTGTAAAATAAGTTCTCTCCACATGCACTGTAGTTTAATTGCTTGTGATGGACGAGCATTATTGTGATACTTCGGTATAGCTTTAATTTTATGTCCCCCAGATCTGTTGTTGGGGTTGACGTTTGACAACAAACACACTCCTAACACTGACTCGTGTCATAAATTGGGTTACTACGTTCAACAGTGGCCATCGACCAGCACCTTTCTGTATTTCAGGAGTCAACATGTGTTAAGCTGTAGTTGCATTATTAAACCTTATTAAACACCTTTCGTGGCTGCCTTCAACCCTCGACACAAATCCTTCAAAATGGTGTTAATTACCACAAGATAACTGAATTTCCAAGTCTGTGATTTTATGGTGGGCTACCGTTTTGTTATCTGGATCACAGATTGTAACTAAACTCTTTCAAACTGATGAAATGCCTGCTATGTAGACAACCCATTCTAGTAACATTTTACATATATGAAAGCAACACTATCCCACTCTGGCTGCTCCCGTTTAACCATGTCAGTACCTGTTTAGGGGTATCACTTGGCATCAATGGACACTGGCTTGCCACAGCAAGTATTTCTCAGAGTTGTGTGGTAGGAGGAGATGGGCTGTAAACGTGAGTGTAAGTATTCTTGTATTAATTACAACTTTTAAGATTGAATACATTTCATTGAACCCATCTTAAATCTTGTGAAATTGTCACACTGGATTGCATTTTTGTTATGGATATGGAGAATACGCTGAGAGATGAAGCAGGATACTTATTTTTTCTGGCACTAGCTCGATTCTGACATTCTGTGGACTATTGCCGGTGCATTTACATTACGTTTAGTTGACAAGTGTCACTACACACAGCTTGTGATACTATAATTACATTTTAAAGATAAACAAGTGTCTTTCTCCCTTACCTTGGGAGTCACCTGCATAACGCTCTTTTGTAAACCGTAATTATCTGTCCAATAGCTGACTCTGGACAACATTTGGACCTGTAACTGGATGACTGCAATGCATCCTATGGTAGCTCTTCATTTGTCAAGTATCCAAAGATATTGTAGTATGTAAGACATCAAGAAAGCATTCCTCTTGTGCACCGTATAATACAACCTGCACACTAATGTTTTCGTTATAATAAGTATCAAGAAAATCTTCTGAACAACTTCTTGTGGCACCTGAGAACCCTGCAAAACCCATCTGAAATGGCTGCAAAACACAGGACTACAGATACTTGGATGAATTTGGTAACAGAACTGATTGTCATGGAGTGTTCATCTGCAATGTTACGTGTGTTTGTGTTATGTACATTTTTTTCTTTAACAGGTTTGACCGGCTTTAAAGCTTATGGACTGTGGAGGAATTTGTGGCTGTATAGCTTGGATTCAGGAATGCTTTAGAAAAGAAACCTAAACACTGGACTTGTGCAAATGACCATAGTTAGATTCCCAACAGAAAAACTTTGAGGATTAAAACAAGGATGCCAACTGTGGCCAACACATTTTCCTTTCAGTCTGTGTAATATTGATACAGAGTTGGCCAATGAAGCTGAAGTAGCCATGTGGCAATTCTCTTACATGAGAATAAACCTTGTAGATGAAAGAACTACACAAGTAAACCACAAGATTCCTTGAAAGACAAGAACATAACCGATTTCTTTTTTTAAAGTGGCAACTTAATGGATTTTGGGGGTAAAGATCGAGATATTTGGTTAAATGTTAAACGCAAATCCCGAAATGTCACTTAAGGTGAGAAAACACTTTTTTTCTGGAAGTTGAGTACTTACCTTTCTGAGGGATTGGCATCACAGAGATGCAACAATTTTTGATAAGTATACTGTAGTTATTAATTTGACAATTGATCTAATATCTTTGACGGAAGTGCATTTGTAGTCCACAACACCAGATTGGTGTTGGTTGGTTAAATGATGTGTGTAGTTCTCAGCAGAAAGTCTTAAGTCTGGAACCAGTTTAGACCCATTGTGTATGTAGACCAGTGCTGGTGTAAGCTTAATGGCCTCAAACTAAATATGAATGCAACATTTAACCTGCTTTTTAATTTACCTGGTTTTGAGCCTGGAGTGTTATTCCAGATTTTATACTTTTTTAGACTGCTTCAGGAGTAAAAAATAAGATTCCGTAGCTTTTTGATGCTTTATTACTTGATTGACAAGGAGTATTTAGTCCAACAATAAAACTCCTCCCTCCTCGATTCACTGTTGTGCTGTTTTCTGAAGACTGTCCGGTGTCTGGCTCAATGGACAGATGTTTAACTGAATTTCATGATTAAAATGTGATCTCTAGAAGTGAATTTGTTAAATAGTGAATGGAAAACAAAGAAAATGTACAAGTCAAATGGCTGCCAATACTTTAGAGTTGCCAAGACTTGGATATCATTTAAAAAGTGTAAAGAATTTAAGCTTGCCAAACTTTGAATTACTGATGTTCTTTTGTGTATTGCAAGTTAATCTTTAATAAAATATTAGAGAAGCATTTCTGAATATTAGGCTAATTTAGGGCTTGGCTAGTCAAACTACTTATTCGGTCATTCTCCTGCAAAATAGTACAACTTCTCATTGACGTTGACCTAAGTGTAAATTTTCAAACTTGTAATGTTATGTCTGTGTGTTGTGTACAATTTGTTTTTCTTTAACAGGTTTGACCATCTTTAAAGGTGTTGGACTATGAGAAGGAACTTTCCAAACCAAGACATTCAAAGTCTGTAGCTTCAATTCGAGTGGTTTTGTTGAGGAAAAGCTATCGCTCTCGAGGACCAAATAGCACCTATTTTATTATTGATCATGACAGGTGTTGCTCTATAGCTTGGACTGTAGCTTGTGAAGTTGGACGGTAGTGTTTAACATTGGGCCGTTCTTCCAAGTACACAAGTCTGTGCCGAGAACACTAGACGGCCCCTAATGCACAAGACTTTGCGTTATCAGCGCAAACATGGAAATGAAAGCCCGAAATTCAAGAAAATCCGCCAAAGGAAATGCGAATTCATGTTTTTCCATCGACCATCGTTATGGCAATATTAGTGTGTTTGTCGAGAAACAGCTGGTTATGTTAATTCTCCGGTCGGTGCCATTAAACCATTGCAGAAGAGGACACAAGATATAATTTTAGTGACTGCCAATCAAACGTCAAACTGGAAAACAATGTAGAAAACAATGGAAATATGGCATTTATGTTTAATGTATTAATTTGAGGAACGTTACCATCTCCATCGCTCCACACAGATCTGATGTTTTCGTCTATTATATATCTGCTGTTCAGCGCCCCTGGACGTTCAAGTCACTTGCTTCATGCACATTGATGATTTATTGTCTATTTCCATTGGACTTTGTTGCCTTTTTTTTTGACCAACTTTTCCACCTCAGCCAAGTGCAAAAACTTTTTTTTATATAGAACTATCTGTCTCCACTCAGGTATCTCTTTAGTTTTAGTTTTTTTTTTTTTTTTATGCGCAAATTGAAAATGCGCTGCGCATCAAACTGGTGGATGGAAACCCACCTACAGTCGGTTCATAGTCAGGATTTAAAAAAAAATTTTTTTTAAAGATGGCGCCAAAGCACATTGAACAGATGATGTGCTTACTATTTCTGAGGCTTGGTACAGGGGTCTGTCCCCTGTGACCAACACATTTTGACTTGTTATTGGAGCAAAAGATTGAAATCAAATCTTTGACGCTGACATTCTTAAAGAGAAGTTCTTTGTCAGTATTTGTGTAAAGGTGGCGTAAAGCAGACTACACAAATTATATTGGAGGTATAAAACAGGGATGTCCCCTATTACCAAGATAATTTATATAAACACAGCTTTGACACCGACATTCTTAAACGTTCATAGTTGAGATTTGTTTGAAGTTGGTGCCCAGCATTCTGTACAGCAACTATATTGGTGGTTCAGAACAGGGATGTCCATATTACCAAAACATTTTGATGGCATCAGTGAAGTAAAAATAGAAATCAAAGCTTTGACGCAGCACCTTTTTGATGAGTTTATATAGTATAGAGACTAAAGTAACTATTACAGAGGTGTAGTCCCGTGTTGCAACACGTTGTTATTGGAGTGAAAATAGAAACTAAGCCTTGACGCTGACATTCCTAAAGAGGAGTTCTTAGTTAAAATGTGTTTAAAGGCCACGTGGCTTTCAAGCCCCGCTCACATATTCATTCTCTTTGTGAAAAATGTCTGACCCTAAAAGCTGTTTGCAGAAACTGCGCTAGTAGACCTGACCAGCCCTCCTATTCACCAGCCTACCTGAGGCAGGAATTCCCATGCCACCTTACGGTTGAAGAGAGGATGGCGTGTTGTGCCTGTATGGTCGTGTGTATGTTTCATGTCATTGGGTGAGAAATGAGGTGTGTTAGCTGCTGTCAGCCAGCTTGTCAAGGACAGGCTGCCCCAGTCCACAGTAGAGGCTCTTCTCTGCAGTTGGGTTACATTGACGATGAGTAGTTCTGCAGAAGTCAGTGGACAGTAAAGCCTGGACTTGTTTGCACTGAAGCCAGAGGTATGCTTACACAGATCAGCTGAACAAGTAAAGGTAAGTGTCCCATCCATGTTTATAATACAAGATGCACAGTTGTCCCATAACTTAACTCTTTCTCTGTCCTCTTACACCACGTCGCTGCTCACAGTGACGTTTACAGGGCTTCTGGCATCACACTTACAAAGAATGGCATCACAGTGCAGATCTCTGTTCTTCAACCTTTTTGTGTGTGGATGTGGTAAAGCATTATAGCCTGTGCAGTGTGTGTGTGTGGTTGTAGTACTTCGGCTTCTCTTTATGTGTGCGTGAGAGGAATTTTGTATGGACGGCTGAGTCACTGGTTCAACACTACAGTTTCAAGTCACAGATGTGCTGAAACTTGACACACTGATTTTTGGAAACACTGATGGTCAAGAGGTGTATTGTTTGACAATGCTTGAAGTATTAAAGCAAAATTACACATTTTAAAGCATTAGCCTTGTATAAATACAATGCATTTCTGTTGTATACTCCTAATTCAGCTTGTGCTGATTTCTTTGGTGGTTTTTGCTGTTTAATAAGCAATGGAATTAGGCAGGTTGTGTGAACAGTCCACTAAAAAGCCCAAGTCATAGGAGTTTCCACCGTAATGCTATAAGACTGCTTTTTGGGTAGTTTTGTCTTTGTGCTTCACCTCTTACATTAACAGTCATAGTGCTGTGTCTGATCAAACAATTGTACAGAACATTTCTGGTTTGGTACCCTTTCTTTTTAAATGTATTATAACATGGATGGTAGTCCCAGTGTGGATCACTGAGCCATTCAAACTATTTAAATGTTATAGCAATTTTGGATATCGCAGCGTCGTGTAGACATTGCGTTGACCTTGGCAACAGACGCGCTGTCATCACTCCCTCTGTCTCTGGCTGTGAAATGTTTAAAGCTACAAAAAACATTTGTGGGACTGGGTTGGGATGTCTGCAGTTTTGAAGTGAAACATGTAAGATACTGCTTGGGTTGCTGTGGGTGGGATTGTAGAAAATGAAAATCCCCATCCTGGTTGTTTGTTTTTTGTTTTTTTTAAATCAATGCAGTTTACCTGGCCGTTGATTCTTACACCACAACCTTTGTGTGTTTGAGTCGATGGAGTCTGGTGTGGATTTTTGTCCATGATTTTTGTTATGAAAATATTTAATTTCAAACAAATGACTAGTTTAATGAGGTTGTATTTGCAATTTCTCTCGCCTTTCCATACAACCACTATTGAGTAAAGGTCTATAAACAGACGATACATCAGTCGTATGCAGGTGTTCTGACAACATATTAGTTGGACTTTGGCTGCCGATTGGCCCATTAAAGTCAGCTGCTTGACAGCTTATGAGAGTAAAGGTACTTTTAAAACTCTTAGTGGCAGATTGCTACAATTTGCATGATAAATCACTTTTTTTGTCATACTTTGGTTAAATGTGAACACAAGGATATCACATCTTTTATATCATCACGATTAAACATCCATAAATCTGCTTAGAAATCCTAGAATAAAAATGCTCCTTTTTAAAACTTCAGAAACTCGCCTGAGAATCTTAGTCAGTACCGAGGTAATCCAGGGATAGTTGTCTGTAATAATGAGTACACTACAAACAGGAACTGCTAGTAACTGCATACTTTTAATAGTGCCAGGCTGCAGTGTAACTCACTGAATCCATGGCGTTATTCTTTGTTTTGTTCCCCCAATGCATCATGGGATCTGCAGTTCCACAACTTATTATCCCCCATAGAAGTAGTAATGCAAAGAATAATGGAGTGAAAATTCATTGATAACTTTGTGTTGCATTACCGGTGTTTCTTTTTACAGTGTCCTTCAAAAGTACTGCTATTTTTCTCTTAAAAGGGAAACTACAATAAATATACTCGGCTTTATTTTTTTTAAATGGTGATGAGTACTTAACAATAATATACTGACTGAGCAATGAAAAATTAAACCATGCATTGAACGCTTAAGAATCGGTTCAGTCTTATAACAACAATAGTGTTCATTGAAAATATATACACTTTAAGTTTCTGGTTATTTCACATCCTGTTATCGATCGGTTGTGAGGAGGAAAAGGAAAAGTAGTTCTTCTCTGAGAATAAATGTAGGCACTATTACTGCTGGACTCTATTGCCTTCTTTTCCTCTGTCCTCTCAGTACCTCTCCCTACTCGTTATTGTCATGCCAGTGACCAGCCAGCCATTTTGAAAAGGTACAGTACATCACAGCTGTGGCATTTTCCTTTTGTTGCGTGTACATAGGAGTTGGTCATGTAGCTGTAAAGGACCGTGGCGCTACCTGGAGTTTATGGTTCTCACAAGCTCTGATCAAGAGGGAACCACACTGTGTTCAGCCAATGAATCGAGCCCTGGAGGCTGTCGAGATGCATCTGTCTGCACTGTGATCCATTTTCTAACCAAATCCTCCGCCCTGATTGGCCCAAATCTTGTCCTTGTTCTGTCTGAGTGTGATGCCAGAATAACCCTTTTGGCCTCTAATGGCCTCTTCTAAAAGGGCACCGCCCAAAGTCTGCAAGACTGACACTGAAAATGAGCAAGTCAACTTCTGTACAAGGTTATAGTGCAGCTCCCGGCTCTGTTTGGGGTTTTGCAGTAGCAGCCCTGATGTGTCAGTACGAAGTCCAGCTTCACATGGCTTTGTAGCAGAATTACCTTCCCCGAGGATTGTAACAGATCAGAACGTTGTTGTCATGAATTTGTCTCGTCCCCTCTGCAGTTTGTAAACAAATGAATCTACTTCAGGGTGCTGAGATGCCTTTCTACACCTCTACCTGTATCTTAACCTTATTACACTATTCATACAACATTTGTTCTTCTCACATTGACACACACATAGTTATTGACTTATAATGCATGTTTGCATTATGACAACCTATATTTACAATTAAAACATGTTTGGTTTTCTTGCGTCTCGACGCTGACTGCCCACACAAACGTGCACACACACACACACACACACACACACACAACACACACTCATAGATGCACGGGCGGTCTCTTTTTATTTTTTGTTGTTTTTTTGTCTGAGTGGCAACCTCATAATAGTAATAGTGTATAAAACAAACAAAGGTAATTAAGCCAGTTCACTACCAGGCTCTCATTGTTTGTCTCTTGCCACAGGAGCCTCGACCAGTGGAAGGAGGCTGAGAATCCGCAGCGTTAACCCATGGTAAGATCCACAGCACTGAGTAAAGTCCTACACGTGGGCTTAGTTCCCAGAAATGTTGTAAATGCTATACACTTTCAAATTTCAAGTGTACGGTATGTGTCAACTGAAGAACCCAGTCTGTGTGTGCAGGACAATTATAAAGTAGTAAATGATGTTCCCTCATTGTATTTATAGTACCTTACTTCAGAAACTGTAGGTTCATTGTGGAAGTTTAATAACCGTTGGTTTTTTCTTGTGTTTCCTCTGTTTTGTAGGTAAAATGAAGACTGATGTCTGATCAAATGCCAGCTCCGCAGGAGACCGAGCGACTGCGCTGTGGTGATGCCAGGTTGACTTTCATGTTAGTTCCACTGCAGTTTATCATCGAGACATGGATCTGAAATGTGTGCCATTGAAAATGGCTTATTACAAAAGCATTTGAAGTAGAGATATCTAGAAAGTGGATACTGACAAAAATACATATCCTGTATTGTATGTTGCAAGTCCACACTAGACCAACTGTAGAAACGCATTTCAGTGTAATAGTCTCCAGTATAACCTGTTCTTCTGCTCCTCCCTTGCAGAGCTGCAGGTGGTGAAGCAGATGCAGTACCGGGAGGCATCCAGCAGAGGACAAGCAGTCCAGACGAGGGATGCACTGTTTTATTTCTGAGATTTTAAAAATAAATTATGTAAACCATGTGTTTTGTTGTTTGTATGTTTTACAATTCTGATGATTGCCCATTTAAACCTGTTCAGTTTGAAGTCGAATTATACAACACTTTAATATCATTATTATACTAAGACTAAACAAAGAATATAGTCAATCAAACATGAAGACAGTTTTACTGATTTTATACCCACGTCAGATGCTCCAGCTGAATACTAATCTAGTAACTACACCCCTCTCGCCTCAGACTTGCCTCAGTGCCATGGCTCTAAAGCTTGCTGAGGCCAGTTACAATTAAAGGTAAAGGTGCAATGTTTCCGCTGCTGGATCACACTTGTGTCCCAAGGATTGGCTGTCGGCCCTGGAGGAGAGCCAGCCCAGATGGAGCAAGATGATACAAAGGAGCCTGAAGGCACAAGCTGGCTGAGCGAGGTCGGATGGGGGTCAGTTTGGTGGTGTCTGACCTGAGCTGCACTTCTGCCTCTGTAAACAGGCTGTTAGCAGCCAAATACACAGACAGCTGACTAATTAATGGAAAAATCTGAGTGGAAGAAAACTAATACAGATGCTACCATGCAGGTACGAGGGTCACCTAAAGGTTTGTTGTGTATAGTCCAAGAACTGTAACTAATACTATTGAGGAGTACGGCCTAGACCTGCTCTTTGTAATTTGGCTATATACTCTGCTTAAACAAAATTAAAGGAACAATTTTAAACAGTATATCATCAAGTCAATTAAACTTCTGGGATATTGATCTGGTCAGTTAAGTCTAGTTGATGCCTTGTTTCACAGGACTGTATATCCCTCATAGGACGTCTCCTGTAATTCATTACCAAATAAAATAGACTTTAGTTACTTTTGTGGATATTTTACGTAATTAACTACATATAAGTGGATGTTTACAACTATTATTGTTCACACTTATGCTGGAATTGTTGATGTGTCATTTTTGTATTTCCACTACTGAAACTGGTCATTTATCCATCACTTTTTAACTTTCTATTTTGAATTCTCTGCTCAGTTGCTGACTAGTTTTCACTCACATGTAGTCCAACATGTAGCTTTAAGGTGTAACAACTGGTTGCATGTGTGTCAGGCTGACCACACAGGAGCTACACCATAATGTTTACATGTATCCCCTGGCAACTGCAAGTACAGCCTGGGGTACAATTACTGATGGTTGGGAATCACT
The DNA here is from genome assembly GCA_036023855.1 of Gadopsis marmoratus. NCBI lineage: Eukaryota > Metazoa > Chordata > Actinopteri > Centrarchiformes > Percichthyidae > Gadopsis > Gadopsis marmoratus. The sequence continues at coordinate 13,643 of JAVQJF010099702.1, read as the reverse complement.
GAATTAGTCCACCTGTAATTAATTGCTAATATACTGTAACCTTGCCGTTCACAGCTCACATCTGAGTCTGGTCCTTTAGATATTTCAAGGACATTTCTCTTGAAATCACCTTAAAAATGTGTCACAACAAACTAAAACAACAGTATCAGTTTCCACTGTGTCCAAAAATACATGCAGCTCTTTTCAAGCAACTTCCAAGAATATCGTAGGGAATAACAGACCTGGTCTTTTAAACCATTTTATAAAACTGTGATCCTGCACTGGTTCAGGAGATGCCAGAGCCAGAAATAAAAAGTAGAAAGGGACAAAAGCTATCAAAGAAAATACTTCCTTTTCTAGTAAATTAGGGGGGAAAGTGTTCCTCTGCAACAGTGAGCCACAATCCAACATTGTCAAGTCCGTTACCACTGAGTGAGGGTGCTTTCTACTTGAAGTTCATTGTTTCACATTTACATTTCCTGGATGTTCAACCAACGCTTACTTAGCCGTGCCCCTTCACCACCTGTCCCCTCCTGCTGTAAGCTGACCCGGGGAGGAAAGGGGGAGAGGGGGAGGAACTGGATGTCCATCAGAGCAGCTCCATCCATGAAACATTAATGAGCATTCATCATTTTTGGCGTCCTATCCAGTCACCCCCCCCCCCCCCCCCCCCCACAGCCTGCAGGTGTAGATACACATAGATCCAGGTCTTTGCTGTCGTCCACTTCATCTGCAGCATTTTCATATCTGTGCTTGAAGTGATTCCAGTGTCATTTTTACGACTGTCCATGTGCGGCAGGATAAATCAGTCTGTAGTTTGACTATCGGAGGTCATTATCAGGTACATTCTCCTCCAGGTGTGACACAACCTCAGAGACCAATGAGTGGCACGGCTGGAGCTGCACCCCCGACGGCCGTGCTCGCTTTGGGCTTGGACATCCGCGGACTGTGGCATCAGAGAGACATCCAGAAGAGCAGGGTTCTGGTTCAGACGTACCTGCTCACCAGCTCTGTGCACCCTCCACCCGCAGCAGCAGGAAGCAGGGGGACCAAGACCCCTATGAGGCTGCCCTCACTGGTAGGGCCTCGCAGGCAAAGCAGCATGGCTCGTCTCAGGTGGGATGCAATTTTCTTTTTACTGACAGACCAGGTGGGTTCAGTTTGCTGCAGAGGTTATTGGGTGTGTGTGTGTAGCCTTTCATGTATTTCCATTATAATTGAGTCACCGAGCTAAGCATCTGTTTCTTTGTATTCTTTGTCATCTCCAGTTATGTGACATTACTTACTGCTGTTGTTAAATTATTTTCAGAATCCTCAAAGGCTCTTCTAGACCATCTTTTAACCCGTTTAAACCCCGAGAAGGACAGATCTCCTCGCTCATTTTGTATGACATAAACACATTATTCTGTTTAAAGATGTAAAATAACAAAATGTGGCATGAACACAGACAAATAATAACTGATATAACACTTTTTAGTTTTAAGAAACAACTTTTGAAACATGATAAGAATCTTTTTTTGCAACAGACAGAATATTTTTTCATCTAGATGGTTATAAGAGTCTTTGAGGATTCTGGAAATACCTTCAGAACAGCAGTAGGTTTTGTTAAACAAAGTTTTGCGTTTTTCAAAAATCACTGGGTATTTCATTTATTTGAAGGAAATACTGATGCTTTGCTCTGTGACTCGAATGTAACAATAATACGTGAGAGGCAAACACTAGATTATATACCAACATTCATGTCAAAGGGAAAGTGGTCAATTTATTGTTTTGTGAGTGACAACATCAAGTTGAATTGTCCTGATGTGGTAAAACCCTAAATACATTCACATCTAATTGGAAAGAGACGTTAAGAACTGAACGATGTGTGGTTTAATCTGAATCACTTTGTTGAAGAATGAAGAAGAATGTCAACAAAGTTTTAATGCAGCTCCATCAGGGGTATACAAACATGTATAAAACATTACAAGACAATAAAAACACAAACAATTTTTTTTTCTTAATCAATAATAAAAATAATTGTTGGTTGCAGCCCTACCCAGCCCTCTTTTTGTGTGTGTAATATAGTATAATGCTTCACAGAGGTGACAATGCCCCACCCCAACATCTTTTCTTTTTAAAAATATAGAAATGATCATGTCTCTAAAGATTTATTTCCAGTCTTTATGCTAAATTAATCTAAATGGCTGATGGCTGTAGCTTCATATTTAACATATTTAACTCACTGCAGCTTCGAATGTGATTAATCGCCTGTGTGTCATCTCCTCTCTCCCATCTCCTCTACTTGTTTCGCCAAAAGTGCCCGTCAAAGCGCTGGTACGCTTGACTGGAATTACAGTGTAATTGTTTCCTCTCTGGTCCGTCCCAATTTGATAGCACAATGTGGGCCACTTCTACGCGGCCCCCCTGGTTTGCATTGAGTACAGAAGGCCAGGGCCCAGTGTGTCATAAATCTCAGGTGTGGAAGCTGATCCATTGCCTGATGCAACACGCACGCTGGCTTCACTCAGAGGAGGGAGAAACCTGAGAGAGGCGCACACACACACTTTAGGCTGTTAAACACAAACACACATCCCTCTCTGTCTAACAGCTATCTGTCTATTTGTTGGCCTCCAGTCACCCAAGCAGAGCAGGTTTTGAATAACCACCAAATAAATGAGGAAGAGGTCGTTCTGATGTGTGAAAATGTTTATTTGCCTTGTTAGCCATGCTAACTTAATGGCTCTGTGGAGGTTGGTCGGGCCAACAACTATTGGATGGATTGTGATAATATTTTGTACAGACATTCATGGTTCCCTCCTGACTTTTCCTCTAGTGCCACCATGAGGTTGATGTTTGTGGTTTTGCGTGAGATATCTTGGCAACTATCGGAAAGATTGCCATGAAATTTGAAAACGCCTGCTAAGCATGCGCAAGTTAGCCTAGTCATTGGGCATGTTGGCGTAATTACCTTAAAGCACCGCCTAAGTACTACATTCTCACCGAGCTGCTAGCGTGGCTCGTTATTCCTGAAGATGTTTTTACCACTAAACCCTCCATCACTGTCTCTACTATTTTTTTCCCCTGCTTGTCTCCGCAGCCTCAGTGAGCCGTCCCTCCTCACACCAAACGAGAACATCCTGTTTGAGGGGTTCTCCATAAACCATCGCCCCAGTGTTTTACAAAAGCGACCCCCACCTCCTCCTCCTCCATTTTCCAAGTCATCAGATCTGCTCCCCTGCAAGGCCTGCCATCCATATGGGCCCAACCAGACCTGTCAGCAGCAGAACCACCAGCAGCAGGTCCAAAGCTGCAGTGGACCGGCCTTTATTCACTTCTCCCAAGCCATCCAGCCCAGCTCCAAGCCAAGACAAGTGAGGCGCCATTCGCACAACCCGGTCATGAGCACAGAGATGGTACAGGGTGACCTCCGCCCTTTAGTGATGCAGCATGGCAACCCATCCTCTCAGGGAGAGCCGTTGTCTGTGGTTGGGAAGCCTTGTCTTCCGAGCTGCAGTAAACGCCCTGCTCTGGCTGCTACCGCCGGTGCAGCTCGCACGCAGCTGCACGTGTTTCTGCCCACAGAGGCCGAAGGGGAGGAGGTGGACACTGAATCTGTGGATGAGGGCTTCACTGATGAGTTGGACAGTAAGATAACTTCTCTGAAGCTCCAGCAGGGAGCGCCAAAGACAGTTACATACCGCTAATACAACAATGTACCACATGGCCAAAAGTATATTGGCAGCCTGGTCAGCATACATTTTCTGTAATTTAGGGTCTGGGACGGTGTTTTTATGAGATGAGGCTATACATTTGTTCAAATGAAAGGAGCATCTTAATGCTGCAGCAAACAAAAATATTTTAGACAACGTGTCTCAATCAGTTTGGTCAAGACCCTTCTCTGCGTCAACATGACAATGCCCCCATGCACAAAGCCAGATCCATAAAGACATGCGTTCTTGAGTTTGGTGTGGAAGAACTTAACTGAGGATGAACTTGAACACTGACTGTGAGCCAGTCAGTCAGTGTTGGTCCTCACTAATGCTCTTGTGGCTGAATGGGAGCAAATCCCTGCAGCCAGACTACAGAATTTGGTGGAAAACCTTCCCAACCTCACATTCAGAGTTTCCCTCCTAAATATAAGGGCATTTACGTTAAATTTCACAGTCAGAAATTGTTTTGTAGATTTGGTAGCCAAGGAATGTATAATTTTCATGTACTATTCACGTGAATGTGCAGACATTTTAATTTTGTTCCTGATGAGGTCCAGAGCTTCTTAACAGCTCTTCAAAACACAAGCAGTGTTCAGGTACTAAAGCATGTGTTAATGTAAATACAGTATGTTGTGCATATTTAATTTGAATGTCACTGCTAGACATTGAACTTGATGGAGTTAATATGGCAGAATTATTGATGATGGGAAAGGAATCAATAGGATAATGAGCTGATTAATAAATCAACCTTCCCTAAACAGTTTCTGAGTATGCAGTCAGTTCTTACAGTGTGGTTGTGTTTTCTTCTAGTTCCTTTATGCAACTGGACTTATTATTAACAGTCAAATCTACAGGTCACGCTGCTGCAAAATTTACAAGACAGATGTTTGCCTTCACCAGTATTATATTTCTGTTTACCTGTTGCAAAGCCAAAAGGATTTCAACACACAAAGTTATATTTTCAATGTTTTTCTAATTAGTGTCTATATATTTGTCACATGTATGAAGATTTGCTGCTTTTCTTTTCCATATGTGATAGTAACCTGAATATCTTTGGATTTTGGACAGTTGGTTGGACTGAATAAACAATAAGAAGACATCACCTCAAGCTATTTTATTTTCTTAATCAATAATAAAAATAATTGTTGGTTGCAGCCCTACCCAGCCCTCTTTTTGTGTGTGCTTCACAGAGGTGACAATGCCCCACCCCAACATCTATTCTTTTTAAAAATATTAAAATTATAATGTCTCTAAAGATTTATTTCCCGTATTTATGCTAAATTTATCAAAGTGGCTGATGGCTGTAGCTTCATATTTAACGTAGACACGGGAGTGAGAATTGCTCTTCTCAACTAACTCGATCGACAAGAAAGCGTATATACTAAACTGTTGAACGAACACTTTAATGTAAATGAAACTACATTTTCAGTATTATACTGAAATACTGAAACACATTTATTTATATATTTGTCATAGTGTGTACCTTATAAGACCGTCGTCACACCTGTCATTACTCTCATTGTCTTGTAGGAAGACTCTAATGACAGTAAAGAAAACAAGTAAAGCATCTGCAAGAAAGACTAATCTCAAAACCCAAAATCTCCACTCGATAAAACATGCTTTATATCATGCAACATGCCTGGCCCACACCATGAAAATATACAGGTGTGTTCCGTGTACTTTTGGCTACTTCGCTTACCGAAGGGCAGCGGGAGGTGGCGGTAGTGCACCAATGAGCTGGATGCCAACCGCCGTAAAAGAGGAAGAAGAAGAAGAAGAAAAAGAAGACGAAGAAAGAGCAGCGGCTACATCAATAGGGGTGGTAGCGAGCTCGTGAAGTCTGAAAGCTGCAAAAAAAATAAAAAAATAAAAAGTGAACACAAGAAGAAAACAAACGTCCTGCAACAAGGTAGACCGGGTGCAAAGCATGTAGTAAATAACCATTTCCAAACCCAAGGATCGGGATTTTGGAGCAAACATGGCGGCTACGGAAACTGGCGATGGACACCAACGGCTGGCCACCAATCAAGTCTCGTCCGTCCAAGTCGCTAGCGCGGTAAATTTCTGCACGTTGTTACGTCTGTGTACACTCCTTATAACGCTGTTATTTGCTATACGAAGACATGTGTATATCGCGAACAACTCAACCTGGAAGGGTCACTTCCGTTGGGGCAGCGGTGAACACTTTTACGCGGTAAAGGCTAGCGGCTAACCGTAGCGAGCTAACGGGCAGGCAGAGAGACGTGCGGGCACGCAAGCAAGCTAGCCGTAGCGTAGCAAACGGTGAGCTAAGCTAGTTCTCTTGTTGTCAAGGCCACACGTAATTGGCATCATCGTCACATGGCTGAATTAAAGGACGTGACTCGGACGGAGGTAATTAAACTTCTAATTTCCAAACTTAGCGCAGCAGGCTGCAGCTGTGCCGCAGTAACGCTAGTTGTGTTTACATTACGAGAGCAGCGTTGCTACATCAGCAACAAGCTAACTTGTGATGTCGTGTTTGCTTGGCGAGAACACACGGTTAAAACACAGACACAACACGCTAAACTGACGGTCGGTGGACACGTATGCACATCTTTACAGCCCCTGCTTTACTATAACCTTTTATTTTTGTTTGTTTTTTATACGTGCATGTCGGCTTTGATCACACTGAAGCTAGCTTCATTGTAAAGTGAAGTACAGGCGGGCACATTGTAGCACTCGGGTTGTGCAACGGAGCCCACACGAGCCCACAGAAGGAGCCTTGAACCTGCCTTTTTAAGTAAAAACAGAAACCTAAATGCCACAAATGCAACTCTATTTCAGTATCGATGATTCTGTAGCTGCACTGGGTGATTTATCACCTAATTATTCGATGTTTATTGTATCTTTTATTAAGCGGAAGAAGGTGTACTTGTCTGTCCACGAGACAGACACAATGGTGGCACGTTCGTGGGACATCGGAGTGTTTTCTGAGGAAAAGTAATTTAGTAGCAGGTCAGAGGCCGAAAAAATGTCAATTGACCTTTCATCATCTGCTAATTTATGACAGAATAAGGCTGAAGTTTGAAGAGTGTGCAGCAACCATTTTGTCAGGGAGGATACTGTAATCCTTTCTATGTAAATATGGAAGCATTCTCCTTCTGTGCATTCAAATAATTTTAATATTACAACATATCAGGATAATGATAATTTTTCTCTTTTTAAAAAAAAAAAATTAAATGGTAGCTTCTAACCCTAAGTTGATTATTTCTTCAAAACCATACTGTGTATTGGGGTTCAGCGAAATATGGGGATCCATCAAACTGAAAACACTAACCAACATTTACATGATAACCAAAGCAAACTGTCCGTGCGTACAGTACGGGTCAGCTCTGCAGTGGTGTGGACCACTGTAATAGAAATGTGTGTTAATTTCCAAAAAACGCACATTACTGATTTGTTTTCTGCACCGCCGTCTTGTTCTACACATGACACACTGTGCTGGACAAACCAGTAATATCACTTAAAGTAATGATTTAATGTTTTTGCTAGAACACAGCACAAGAAAAAAGTCTGTATCCTGACATTGTACGGAATGCCCATTGTTTATTGTTTTATGCAGGTAACTGGGGGGACTGATGGAGAGTCCATGGATGGTGTTTCAGAACCAGGAGCATCAGTTGGTGTCGGAGAGCCAGAGCTTGTTCCTGGAGCTTCTCCTAGACTCTCTGAATATAAAGAGGAGGATAACTTTGTTGTGGAAAAAGAAATTGAACATAAAGAAACTATGGCCGCTGTGCTCCCTAGTCTTGTATCTCCTCTAAATCCATCCCCTTCACAGTCGTCTTCCACGGAAGAGACCATCAACACCGTTATGGTTCAAGTCGGTGACACAGATATCGCCCCGGAGTCTGAAAAGGAGGTTACTGATGTAAAATCTGAGGAAGAGTTTGAATTAAAAGAAGAAAATGTGCCAGTAAAGGACGCCTGCTTAGAGGGAAGTCCCGTAAAACCCGATGTCAGTGAGGACACAAATGTGGACCAGACTTCGGATTGCAAGGAGGAGCTTAAGACTGAAGAAAAGATGGACCCCGACAACAACACTAAGGAGGACATGGACACGCAGCTGAAAATGGAGTCTCTTCAATCGAATGTTTCTACAGTGGACGACCTCGACGAGATAATGGACATTGGTACGGTGGATCAGGTGGAACAGGAAGCTCAGATGAAAGAGGAGGAAGAGAACAGTTTGATGGATGTGGATAGCAGCCACTCACCTGCCATTTCAAATAAAGGTAAATTAAAGCAGACGTTTTCATTCTCAATGAGTTTATCACAAATCTTTTGTATTAAAGATGCAGAGAAACATTTTCAGCCAATGAGAGTCCATTGATGCAAAGCAGAAGTTCCTTTGTTCTTGTAGGCAAAGAGGATGTTTTTCGGAAATTATGGAGCAAAGTGAAAATTAAATTACTAATTAATTTTTAATAGCCCTTGTGTCACATACAGTATATCATCATCATCATCAGTGAAACATTTTCTTATGATTTCTGCTGTGCATGCCTCTGTTTTCAGCACTGCCGGACTTCATACAGCTGTAAAAAAGAGCTTTTCGCAACAGTTCATAGTTTCAAAGCATGTCTGTATTTCATGTGTTTGAAGAGCTGCTCTTTTAACCCATTGGTCCCATTATTTTGATAACTTTCCCAGGGAAAGTAGAAAGCAGATATTTATTCTTCCTGCACTTAAACCATTTTTACTGGACCTTTTTGTCTCCTGGCAGTTTACAGAAGATTTTTACATTTGAATAACATAATGTCGTGTTACATTCAGTAAATCAATATCGGATTTTTTTTTTGTGTGTGTGTTGCAATAGTAGATCTTGAAAAAATGCACTTTAATGGCAGTATTCAAACTTTGACTCGTATGCTCGTGGCTGCACGGACAGAGCAGTTTTGGTAACCTTTTGAGTACGAGTATTGTTAACCCAATTGACCTCTCTTTGTGAAACTTTATTAACTCTGTGAGTTTCACAGTGGGAGCTACAGAAATACAGACATGGGATTTTGTTCAAACACAGTTCAGCAGGGCAGTTAAGACCTTTTCTGCACTCGGAAGCTACTCTGCTGCTTCAAAGGCATTGCTCTAAAGCATCCCACTAATTTCTTTATTTAAAATTTCCCTCGCACCCTCAGTGGCAGAGGACACTAACTCTGTTAAAGATGAAACCGATGTGAAACCCACTGTGTTGCCACCACCTGCAGAGGAGGACCAAGTAGAGGACATGAAAGTGGCTTTAGACTCGATCCAGTCCAGCTTGTCTCCATCGTCTGAAGCCACGACGAGCACAGGTGATTGACTTCAGAGCAATTGCACGTGGGAGAAGTTTGCCTTCAAAGCTTTCTGCCAGAATGCTTTTGTAACATGTGGTTAACGTGAATTAGTTGGGTTCAGGCACCAAAACTACTTGGTTAGATGGAAAAGATAATCGTTTGGGTTAAAATAATTAAGTTTCACATGGTGCACAAAGAGTGGTGTCCTGGGTGAAAGTCCGGTGTTTCACCCATTCATCCATGCTGACCATGACGCTACACGGACTTAGATGCTCTTTATACAACATAACCTGACTTCCTTGAAGACAAACTTCTCCCATGTGCAGGTGGTTTCCTAGAAGCAAAATGAAATGTTTTACAATCAACACAATTTTGTCGTTAAGATATGAAATTCTCATTCCACCAACCAGTCATGTTTTTAAATGATCGACTCCTTCAAAGAAGTCTCTTAAGCTCTTGAAATGGTTTATAAAGAGACAGACCTACCAGATTTTGGCACTTTTGGCTAATGCGCATCTCACCATTAAATGCTGAGTTGTGTACTGTTCTTGGTAAATTGTGTATTGCGATTCTGAAGCATCATCAAGTTTTATGGTTAATTTTCTGGCTGTCCATTCCCAGATCATGTGACTTCATCTGGATATTTTTATGGCACTGTTGCAATGGATGAGTCTCTTTTTATTCTGCATGTATTTATTTTAGTTATTACTTACTATGTTCACATTTAACCAATTCACATGTTGCTCATGTTTCTGCAGGAAGGGACAGCTCATCACCAGCGACCATAATGAACGGGATGAAAGTAGTTAAGCTATCAATACCAAGATTAGACAATGTAAGTATAAGTAAGAATCTCCCTCAGTGTGGAAATTAAAACGGGCTTGGGGTTACATCTTCTATCAGATGTCTGATTTTCAGTTTGTACATTTCTAGCTTTAATGTCCTTTAGGGCACCATGGAAGTTCAAAATCTACACCATTTATAGTTGTGGAAGTCCAAACAACAACAACATCATCTTTTCTTCCTGTTGTAGGAAAAGTTACATGCTGTCACTCAGACCATCAAGTTGTCTATTTCACCACCTTTGGTCAAGGTGAAGGATGAGCCTGCAGACGAAGAGTACGAACAAGCTCTAATATCCTCTACATCTACAGCAAGCGTGAAAGATGAGCCCAACATTGCAAAGGTGGGACACACATCTTTTTCCATAAAGATTTTAAAGTTAAGCCCCTTTCAAACATGCATTAATCCAATGGTATTTAAACATCGTTGTCTTATGTCATTGATCTTACTTGGCCCGATCTGGTAACATTTATTAGAAATAAGTAAACATTCCTGCCTTCTAAGATCACTATAATAAATGATTTAAAGGTTACCTTAAAGTAATGGGTAACCAGTTAAAAGTTAGCTTAAAGTAATGTGGAAAAAACATCGGAACGGGCTAGATGTCCCTCTGTTTCTTCGCCACACTTGGAATGCTCCGCATCTTAGAATAAACGTCAATATTAATGAAGAGTTCACTGTGAACTCAGTCAAACCTGGGTCAGTTCATGAAGTGACATCCTGATACATAGATGCGTCTCCTATTTATTCTCTGCTGTACTTCCTCCTCCTCTGTGGAATGTCAATCAACATTTGTCTCATACATTTCTTATCCTATGGAGTGGCTCCCCTCGCTTCCTTTCACATCCCCCCTGACTTCACACTTTGATGTTAATTTGTTGCCAATGAGAAAGGGGGGTGGCTGGGTGTCCTTGAAGGAAGATGAGAAAATCAAAAGGTGGTGTGTCTGTGCCCCTTATTTACTGCTCTGACTAATCATGTCCTTGTTTCATTATTCTAACCTGTCTCCTATCTTTATGGCGTGTATGTTATGCATCAATGTGTGTCACGTCAGTATCTATCTGATCAATGAGTTCACGCTTAGTAAATGCATGTTGTGTTCTCATAAACAGCATCTGACCACATGCTCTGTTAGGATTTCAGTATTAGTGTTGAGAAAAAAATATCCTACTGTATCCAGTAAAATGTTAGCTTAAAGTAATGGGTAAATGGTTGAAATAAATGGTAGTGCTAATCGAGGGGTAATTGAGTTCATCTGACAGCTGTGGGGGTACATGAGACAAAAAAGGGAGTGGTTCTCATCAGATGACCAGTAGTCACTTAAATTAATATAACTTAGGGAACAGTGCGCACTCCATTCAAAGAGAACATCTGCTGTGGATGTTTAGTTATTGAATATAATATGGCCCCCACTTTTTCAAACATACTAGACCTTCAGTCAGGGTTTGATATACCCAAAGTCCACCACTGACCTCACCGCTCTGTTATTGACAGGAGGACTTGAGGATTGGATCGGTCTTCTCTGTGACCCCGGCTGCCGAAACACCGACACCGCCCGTCGCCAACCCCTCATTGTTGCACATGGCCTGTTCCCTCTGCAAGAAGAGCCTGTTGAAAGGACAGACCGCTTTCCAGAGGAAGGGCTTCTCAGCACTCTTCTGCTCCACCGCCTGCCTCACAACATCTCTCCCCACAATCGCAAAGACTAAGATCTGCCACAGATGCCAAAAGTAAGTTCAACATTAAACATAGGGCTATTTAGACAATTAAGATGGCCTTTTCTGTGAGAGAAAAGGCAGAGTAATTCACTGTATACTTGTACATAAACTTAATTGTTTCAAAGTTCATGACCCAAACTATGTTACTCAATAAATTTGACCTTGTATTGATCTTAACCCATCTAATTTTCTCAGGTTGATATTTCGGCCTCAGGATGTCATTCTGGCTCCAGATACTAACGGAGCTATGAAGGAATTCTGCAGCCAGAACTGCCTGACCTACTTCAACTTCAAGAAAAACGCCACCACCTACAGGCAATGTGCCACCAACAAAATACCACCACAACCGATAGCACCACAGTCACTCTGCAGCATGTGCACCAGATACTGCATTGTAAGTCAATCAGGGTAGGGCTGCAACTAGCCTGCCAGTTACTTAACATAAATAGTAAAATAAATTCTCCATTTTAATTTCCCAGAGTTCAACATGTGATGTCTCCAGTTTTGTCTGACCAACAGTCCAAAACCTGAATATATTCAGTTTATAATGGTGTAAAGCAGAAAATCCTCACATTACAGATGCTGGAACCATCTTAGCATTTTTGCTTGAATAATTACTGAAGCGATTAATCAATTTAGTAGAATAGATTTCAAGTTCTGTCAATCGACTAATGGAAAATTATATAGGTTTTCCTTTTTCTTTTAAATGCATCCACACAATAATAATAAACCCAGTGATAAACTTTATTTCCAAAGCTATTAAAAACAGTGAGCCACTTGCATAAAGTAAATTAAATCTACAAGTTAAACTTCATTAAACTGGTTTCAGAATACATTTTTCCTGGGCTGAAGGATACCAGCTTATAAGGACAGAGTACACACACCTTTTAACTTGCTGCCCCTGTAAACTACATTTTCCTAAGTGAAAGGACTAATCTCTGAAAAAACGTACTCTGTTTTGCTTTTGTCATCCCCCTGCAGAGTAAACACGAGGTGGTCCTGAGCGGTGCTGTCCACAAGATCTGCAGCGACGCATGCTTTAACCGTTTTCGTACAGTAAACAACCTGTCCATGGCCGGATGTGCAAACTGCGGCTCGTATTGCCATAGCAAACCGATCACGCTGAAGGTGGAAGATGGCAACAAGACTCTGTGCAATGCGGAGTGTCTGGCCAAGTACAAAGAGGTTTGAACATTTTAACCCTTAGATGCATAAGTGGGTCAAAAATGACCCGGTGAGGTTGTTTTCTTGCAATATGTTTGTAAGGAAAAGTTTTTATCATTTCATATTCCAGCTATTCCTCAAAAAACATGTTTCTGATATCATTCCATTTAAATTTTTAAGTTACCTTTTATACTTTTTAAGAAATTGTAATATTTGTATTACTACCCCAAGCTTCCATAAATGGGTCAAAAATTACCCACATGCATTTTCTATAGAACATGGGTGCCCTGTCAACCGATTGATCGCGGAGAGATTCCCAGTCAATCGCGAGAAGTGTCTAAGGATATGCAGGGGTGTCATTCTTACGGCTCGCGGGCCGCAATTTGCCCGCCAACGGGTCCAGTCCGGCCCACAGTATCAATGACAGACTCCGTGCCCAAAGCACTCTCCCGGTCAGACATGACGGTGAAAAACGTCCTGGTCTGGTCCTGAGGCTCCAAAACTGCTGTGTAAAGTTAACTAGAGTGAGGACAAAGTACATTCTGTGTGGTCCTTTCAAAATAAACTTAGTTTCACCCTCAACGATGTTCCTCGTATTGGCAGTTAAGGAGGACTTTATTTTGTTGATAAACCGGAAATGGTAATTTCCCTGCTTTCTGTGACCGTGCTCATTTTCCCCGTATTAAAGATGTGTGTGTTACCGGAGTTAACGCTGACATGAAACGGTACAGAGGCAAGGTAACGGGACTGCTGAGGGAGTTTGACAGACGGTTTCAGGGTTTTGGTGAACTTGAGTCTGAATTCGCAGGTTTTTGCTCACCATTCTCAGTCCATGCCTCTGATGTGCCTGTCGACATCCAACTTGAAATAATTGATTTGCAGTGTGATGCAGATCTAAAGGACAAATTTGCCTAGGTGGGCTTGGACACTTTTTATCAGTATGTCTTGCCAGG
>JAVQJF010099686.1:0-78248 GCA_036023855.1 Gadopsis marmoratus | reverse complement strand
CTCTCTCTCTCTCTCTCTCTCTCTCTCTCTCTCTCTCTCTCTCTCTCTCTCTCTCTCTCCTTTTTTTGCTTTCTGCAGGTATTTCTGCCTCTGGAGCTGTAGAGTCTGGATCTGCGGTTGCAGCCAGCTGCTTCACCCATGTTCCTGCTCAACAGCTGCTGCTATTATTGGTATTGCTCTTATTATTAGTATTACTATTATTATATTGCTATTAGTATATATATTTTTATTAATATTAACATCAATACCATTACTACTACCATTGTTTTACATCTCTATGTGGAACTATACTGTGCTGCTGCTTGGTTCTACACATGCAGGTGCAGTTCTCTGCCTCTCCCTGTGTTTAGTTTCCCACTCGCAGCTACCTATATGACTCTCAGTTGTTGAATTTGCGTGCGAGGACTTATTTTGTGCGAGTCGCAGTTAATACCTGCACATGTAAAATACTATAATTTGTTATGTGACCAGGTTTTATCACAAACACAACTTTTGACAGAAATCTGATACCATACAGGTTCCTCAGAGCAGCATCTGCACTCCTCTGCACACTCTGTAACTCTACTGAACACCACTCTTGCAAACGATATTCCCTCATTTGGTGTTTTGACAATGATGATGATGATGATGATTCACATCATTTTCATACTCATCAAACTAGTCAGTGAGCCTCATGCCCTGTAGGGAACCATCCGCATCTTTTCTGTTTCCACTCATATATTCAGATTTTTCCTTCAATGTGTGTGCCGAAGATAACAATGGACACATTTAAGCAAGAACAATAATCAATCATGTTTTCATTTCCAACATCTGACACAGTGCAGTAGTTAATGTAGATGATGCATATCACTGCTAACACTGAGTTCATTGCTATACATTACTCAACATGTTTTTCACCATAAGGATGCACTGGCTATGGAAAATTTGGCTGCAGCAAGAGACAGAGGTTGTGTACACTGCTGCCCGCAAAGCAACAACGCCATAAACATCCTGGCATCTGGCTTATGTTCCCATCATAAGCTATGCTCAAATTCAATTACCAAGTCAACATTCTCTGAACAATGTTGAAGGGCCCTTGATAGAGTGCTATGTACATAACCCTGATTAGGGATTACGCATAGATGTGATGAATACCACAAGACCATTGAGAAACTCTCCAGCATCATAAATCAAAACCACAACGATCCTCCAGATTTCAAGCTCTGTTCAGTTCTGGTCATTAGAATAAAAGCTGTATATAAAACACATTTAACAACATGGGAATTAGTGTAATGGTGAGAATAATAGCATGTTGGTGTATGTGGGGATTTTTAAGACTTTATTTACTTTTTCAGCAACACGCACACACACACACTCAAACTCTAATAGACAACAAGAGCTCTGCAAAGAATTTCTATAACTTTCCAACTCATGCATTAAATCTTTTTTTTCCCCACTATACCGTTCTTAATGGAAATCAATTTAACCACAGAGGCCAGACTGCATACAGAAACATGGTAAAAATGTAAAAATAGTTCCTATTGAAATTACTAAACTATATTTTCTGCCTGCCGAACGATAAGATTTTCAACCTGTTTCACAAGCTCCAACAGTCTTTCCTATCCAAGTTGGAAATAATGTATCTTCTTGGCAGTGTTGTATGATATAATAAAAATACCATCTTTGTTTGGATTAGGAAACAGTCGCTCCTTGGGAAATGAGGTAGGAATTTTTCTCAATGTGCAGTGGACTTAATATTTTTTCATCCAGATGGTTAAAAGAGTCTTTGAGGATTCTGGAAATAAAAATGTGAAAAAAACTATTGGATGGATTGCCATGAAATTTGGTACAGGCAATCATGTCACCCTAATGAAACTTTGATGATCCCTTAACCTTTCCTCTAGCGCATCATCAGGTATAACATGTAATTTGACCAATAATTTGTCTTATGACCAAATACCTCCACAGCTGTACTTTGTGGTTTGTGCTAATTAAAGTGCATGTTAGCATGCTGATGTTTGCATTTAGCTCAAAGCACCTCTGTGCCTAAATGCAGCCAGAGCTGCTAGCAAACCTTGGAAGTGCTTAACAAGCCCACCCTTCCCACCCCCTGGACTACTCCTCTTTCTTTGTTCTTTTCTCTTTTATAAAACCACTCTCTTTGACTATGCATTAATCTCAGTGAAATGAATGAGGAGGCAGTGCTTTTTCAGGCAGTGCTATTGTCAGTCTGAAGGAGGCCTTACAACATTTGCTACGTGCCATGTGAACAACGGGGACTAGATGCCTGATGGGGAACTACCGCTGTGTAGCTCATATCAGATTAAATCTGCAATGGTATTAGCATGCAAATTGAAAAAAGTCGCAGTATTTCCTTTGGATAAACTGTCACTGCCTGTGACAATGTATAAGTGCTACACTATAGACCTTATCGCATCACACAGCCATGTGAAATACTGTAGCTGTATGAGTACATACCCAGGGGCATCCTGAAGAAGGTTTCCACTGGTTTAGTCATAGAAGTCATTAAAATGTGCTGTTGGTCACAATTTAAAATATATTCAGGTACAAGCATCACTCTGACACAGCAGAATTCACTAGGATGGATTCATGTGTGAGAATGTGACGCACACACACACACAGACACACACAGAACTGGGGAAAGTTCCTTGTTAATGATAGGAAATGCAGCTGGCTAAGAAGCATACAAACTGACCATTGGTTTTGCTGCATGTTTGTTTATTTGCAAAAAATGTTGTCCTTTTTTCCTCTGTCGGTACATTGTCTATCACAAACGTGTCAGACAGTATTAGAAAATACATCAGCACAATTGTACAAAATACTTGAAACTGCAAGAAGAAGAATCCAAAACATCCTTTATCAAATTTTTGATTTGTGTTGATGCAGCTGATTGGAATGAGCAATGGTCATAAATTATGATTAAGAAATTGGTAACCGATGTAACATACATCACAAATGCATACCAATGTTATAAATTGCTATATAACCCAAAATGTCTTCTGTTTTTCATGATACAAAACTCAACTACACATAAAGCTAACTCGTTCCTTTTGCTGTGGGAGCTTGTGGAATCATGCTGTCAGTTACAATATGAGATGAGCTCTTTGCATGGTTCTCATCACTTCTCGCCTCTCTAGTTGCTTCATGTTGGCTGAGAGGATATTTGCGGTAGCTCTGAAATCAGCAAACAAGTATGTGTTGTGATCCTGGAGCCCGTGAGCTGTGGCTGTGCTTCGGCTTGCAGAGTTGAGCGGTGACATGCTCCTGCCAGCCATCAAGGTGTAACTCAGTCGATGTCTTACATATGTATGGCCAGCCATCTCCCTTTGAAGCAGCTCTTTTAAAGTAGTGTTTACCACCACTGCCGCCTTAAAAAAAAAGCTCAATCACTTGTGTTTTAGAGACATTTAAAATTGAGTAATTGAAAACACTTGTCTGTGTGAACGGATGTGGGCACCCCTCCAAAATGTATTCCTGAGATGCTTGGGCTGGAGACAGATCCAGATGGGTCTGAACTGAAACCAGATGGCTGGGTGAAAGGAACATAGACTAGGTACTATCGCATGCTGCATTCAGACGGACTCCTTCTAAGGTACAGGCACTGTGATTGGTGTGTGTGAGTGTGTGTGTTTGAAGGGTTGCTGTGGAATGTAAAGAGGAATTACACTGATTATCTAAAATCCATAAAAAGAACAATTGAATCCATTATTATTTTTATTGAAGTACTACAGAACCTCTACTGCCTTATTCTACCAGCTCGTCTTAGTGTTGGAAAAATAAATGACAAAGCGCTACCGTAACTTACTTAGATGGCTTTATAAAGCTTCACAAGCAAAACAAATCCACCATGTAACTCTGATGTTATACTGTGCTATTCTTAGTCAGATAACTTTGGCTGCAACAGACACTTTGGCATTTAAGCATTGGACTGATCCACAAGCATTAGATGTTCAACTGAGGAGCCGTGACATTGGATTTAAAAGATCAAAAAGAATAAATCATTGAAAAAGTTGCAGATCTCAAAATGTGCTTTTAATATTTCATTGGGTTCTTGAAGAGCACATTCCAGAGGTCACTTGCCAGACACATCTGTACTGTCTGCATAGTACTGTGATATTATACGTTTCCTTAGATTTTCTGAATCTGTTGCATCTAAAGGCGTCAGTCATCTTTATCGTTTGGTGCTCAAGCAAACAACAAAGTCAATTTTCTGTTTATTACATTGAAATGTAAGTGTTGCTGCTGTTGGAAACAGTTGCCGCAAACATACCTGTGCACCAGAGGATGTTAACCACAGGCAGGTGTTTCAAACAGCAAATGCAAAAAGCGCCATTAGGAGCGATGAAGCTCTGGGAATGATTTTGTGGCTTTGCCCTTTGGGAAATAGAGTGAATCTGATAAATGAATGCACTTCAAATCTTCAACAGAATGGCTAATGCAAGTAGACAATACTTTTTTCCACTATCTTACTGCAAAAGCATTCCCATTAAAAATGTTTCCAATCAGAATTAGCTGCTTGCAACAGAAAACTGGAGCAAAACACACCACCGCACTATTTTTTTGTCCTTGTAAAATGTCTTTGGGTTCCTGATGTGGGTGAGCAACATCCTTTTAAATACCCTGAGGAGACGTTTGTCATGTCAGTTGTCTTACAGGGAGGTAAAAGTACAGGAACGCCGATGGAGATGGCAGCTGAGATTCAGTATCTTGCTCAAGGACACTCTAGGAGCACAGATGCTTGTATGTGACTAAAACACACTACAACATAAACTTGATGATGGAGCAGACATGCTGAAGCCATGGATGAACTCTGGCAAAGGAAACCCAGCAGGACCAAAAATCAATTAACGAAATTCAGGAGCCTGATAGGAATCACAAAATACTGCTCCCTGATGCATGTGAAGAACATCTGGATAAAAATATTTTTTAATATTCAAAAATTCAAAACAACACCATTGTGGTGTTAAATTAATTGTATTCATCTTTATTTAATCCTTATTTCATTAATCTGTGTGTTCTTATTTCTGATCAGATTACTTATTTACTATTTTGACACTCTGAATAAAATCTTTTCCTGCAATATTAACCCTTCAGCTGCAGTCGCATACCATCACCAAGTAAGCACGCATCCCCAATGAAAGAGCAAATGCTTCTTCAGAGAGGCTTTGACTGACGAAGCTAAATTTGGAGGACATGTTGGGAGTCGTCTTTACAACTGTTGTGTAAAAACTACCAATGATTTTCAATTTCTCCTTGTAGCAGTTTTCCAAAGTACATTTTGACTGTAAAACTGGTGAACCATATTTAGTGACAATGTTGGACTGAGTATTGCATTTTGATGCCCCATGACCACATAATATAAATACTGTGGACTTTTCATTGTAAATGATTTGTTGTGCTTTAACACAATAACTGATAGAGACAGACAAATATTCACACTCATGGCCAATTTCACAGTCAATGCCATATCAAGCGCCAGCAGTTGGATTTAAATGAAGACAGTAATAGGTGTAAGATCTTTTAACAGAAGAAAAATATATTGTGTACATATAGAAAGAAATGTATAAAATGTTAAAACAGGATCATCATTTGTTTCGACATTTTCTTCATTCTTCCTCCCTTTGCAGAGCACTGACAGAGTAAGTCATCTGTAGCTACATCTCACACCAGTTCTTGGAAAACATGAAAACATTTATAGCAATTAGCTTTCCTAATGTAATGTTTGGGTCCTAATGTTTCATGCTGCAGAGCTGCAGAGCGTTTTCATTCCAGCTTCCAGATGTATATCCCTGCTATTGGATAGACGTTCAGGAATGCAAATCCCCTGAGTTTTTGCGTTATGTTCAAGTCATGCAGACATCTGTTTGAGGAAAAACACCATCCATTCAAATACTACCTAGGAAGAAATGAATGTATCGCTCTTTAGAAAATAAACTGAAAC
Organism: Gadopsis marmoratus; assembly: GCA_036023855.1. Taxonomy (NCBI): domain Eukaryota; kingdom Metazoa; phylum Chordata; class Actinopteri; order Centrarchiformes; family Percichthyidae; genus Gadopsis; species Gadopsis marmoratus. The sequence continues at coordinate 72,307 of JAVQJF010099686.1, read as the reverse complement.
ATTACACCCTCCATTCTGGTGATGTGACAATGAGTTTTTTGTTAGTCAAAATCCTGCTTTTTCTAAGAATTGTAAATTCCACAGGGCCACAATAATATGAGAGCTCTATGCATAGTGCCGTCTGCTAATTTCAGCCTTTCTGAGTGGTGAATACCACTTACAATAGTAAATGGGTTTAGCTGTTCAGTGTGCCCACAGAAACCAAATCTCAGTTTGGTTGCTCCACTTTCCTCTAACAATACAGATTATAACTGGGGTTTCAACAACATTGGGCAGGATAATATGGAAGTATGTTATTAAAGTTAATTTTTTTAATCTTTCATGATTACTCATATTCCTCAGCATCCTGGGAGCTTTGTAGATGGATGTGTTTTTTATTTCCAATCTTTTCTTGAGATTTAAAAGTGACATTTGTCTCTCTGGTGCTGATGGCACTGCTGGGTGCTGTGTCTAATGGACAGATCCTGGTTCTTTCTGTCATTACTGCATAGAGCTGCTGCCCACAGCTCACCACCTGTTCAAAATATTTCCAGGAAAGTGTTATTCTCATGTAAACACCAAAAGCATCTGTCATGTGGAATGCAAAATGCATTATCCCCCTGACCCAACATCACACATTGAAACACATGCAGAGAATTCTAAATGTAAGTGCAAACACATAACAATTGACCAATACATGTAGGTGGGTAACATGGTAGTACATTATAATCCTCCAGGGTATCCTCCTTTCCACTTCTCAAATCGGACAAATCATGAGGTTTCACCTCCATCTCTCACTGTGTTGCTTTACAGTAATCGCTCATGTAAATCAGTAACAGCCAACAAAAGTCCCTCTTGTGGACACAGGTAGACTAGCACTGTCCTTCAGGGGACATCTTGCAAGTGCTTTTATATAACTCATTATGTACACTCATTAAAAAGCTTTAGTGCAGACATTCGCAATATTTGTGATGTATTTGCTTGTGCTTGATAAAAGACCAACCTCCCATTTATTACACTAATTTCAAATCTCTTGCTCATAATGAGCAATCTCATAATCCTATAATTATAGAGGAAGCTGCTGTCAGGGAAACAGCAATAAGTTTAGGGCAAAATTTAACTTAGATGCAAAGTGACCTCTAATCAGAGAATCAGTTCATTCACCTCAATGTAAATGAATGCAAAACTCTCATGGTGCAGCAGGCCGTTTTTGCCGTACGTTCATTCGCTGTAACAGATTTGTCCTTTCAGTGAACTCTGCCCTCTATCTCCACCATGCCAATGCTGTCTGTTATATTTCTGAAAACAAGGTGAATCACCTTCTTCTACCTGACAAAGGAATTGATTATCCTTTCCCCCAGAGGACACAGAAGTGGTCTTCTCAAATGTGTTTGTGGTATGGCTACGCTCCAAAAAGGAAGAGTCTGCAGTGATGTGCTAACAAGGACGAGACCAACGTCCAAACTCATGAATAAACTCTCAATTCACGTCCTCAGTTTCAGCTGAGACACACCGAGAAAAGAAGAACACCCACTTGGAGTGAAAAAGCATAGGGAAGCAATAAATGCAAGAGCAGCAACACATTCATCGCAAGCATGAAAATCAGCTCAACATCTGACTCAAATCTTACATTGTTCAGATTGTTGTTTTCTTCTGGACTTATTTTAGGAGTGCTGACATAACCAATAAGCAAGCAGGCTGGTCTTTGACATACTGTTTTCCACACATAATCTGCAGGGAGGAGAACCAGTCGCCACTCTGGAAACTCTTTTACTGTAACAGAAAGAGATGCTATAAGTAAAAATATGGCTTTGGACCTTAGTTCTCTTGTCTCATTTGAAAGAGTCATCAGTGTTCATGCTGAGTTTAAACTGTCTTAATGCTCAATGATCACATGGCTAACATGTAACATATTCCCTTCAGGGACTGGGATGTTGATAATGATTGATTGTGACAGTAGATAATAGCTCATTCATTTGGCTGTTACGTTCATATTATCTTTCCGTAAGAAAGCTGGCAGGGGCCCACATTTGGATTCCCCAGCAGAGCTAAGGTGGCAACAGCTTGACTTCATGCCCGAACTGACAACACTCTGGGAGAAATTGGGTTATAGCACAATGTTTGCCAAAGACGACAGGAAAAGACAAGTGATGTGACATAACATGCAAGGAGAATATCACATATCTTTTACTATTTGAACTAATGGGGTGATTTATGCTTGGCACTCACTGACACCTGTAATGAACTGTATATCTTTTTGGCAAGAGGACATGCATGACTTGGCTCATTTTAGAAGCCTGGAGACGTTTCTCTATTCACTGAATATTTAAAAGCTATTTACACATATATCATGGTATATCTAAGTCAAACAAAGTTTTTTCAGATCGCTATTAAATATTTTCTTGTATTCCACATTCTTATTATCAGAACATTTCAGCTTCCCAGCATCTGATTCTGTCTGTAATAGTCAAGCGATGCACTGGGTGAAGAGGCGTGAGGCCTCCATGATTAATGATAGCTTAGAGTCCCACACATCATGCTCTGTATGCCGGCACGTGCAGCTGCAAGTTACTGGACGCTGAGCCAACAATTCACTGACTTGGGAAGAAGAGAATGGAGAATTAGGTCAACAGCAGCCATTACCCACGCGTTATGTTGACAACACAGGTAGTTTATCTCCATGTTCGGCAGATTCCTGTAAGTTAAAGCAACGATGCTGTCATCATAAAGCGCGGATCAAGAAAACGCCAGAGTGATAAAAAACACATGTCATTTCAATATTCTGGGTTGAAATTTGAACAAAGGCATTTATGTCTGGCAAAAGTTGGATAAACACACTTTGGTCTATTAGTGTGGAGATGGGTTTTGTGTTGTTGACCTTAGGGACTGTGAAGAATTTATTTGGGGTGGGGAGAAGGGCTGACTCATAAAAAGCAAGAAGTTTTTCACGGGCTCTCCCCTTGACCGCAAAAAAATACATCACCCTCCCACCAATATCTCAAAATAGCTAATAGGTAAATGAGGCACAACATTAAAAAAATAAAATAATGAACTCCATTTTAAACATTAATATGCTTTACAGAATAATGATTTTCAAAAAAGCCACATTATAAAAAGTGAAATTAGCAAATGTATGACCTGTCAAGAAAGCTCAAAGTGTCTTGGCAACAGTTAGGTTAACTGTGGAATTACATACAATGAGATTTGTGTGTGTGTGTGAGTTCAGATTGATGAAAACGTGTGCATTAATAATCTGATTATATTTGTGACATTCAAACTGTTAGACCAAACGTCCAAAAATGTTGTTCCAAATGTGACAAAACTAGAAAAATAAGTTAGAAATGTTTCATATTATTAAATTTTATATGATAGATTGTACTATAGAGTAACCTTAACACATCAATGTTCAGTAATTCTGTTATGACATGAAGTGACTGGCTAGTTAAAAACAACTGATAATGTTCTGTCTGTAGTAAATATAAAGATCCACATGCACTCTGTGTTTCTCCAAACGACATACTGATCCTACTAACTACTAGCTGATTGTGATAAGGTTCAGATACAGACACAGGATTGTTATCCACTGCATATAAAGCTCGCCTTTATATGTGTAACTATCTGATCCTTTTTGCCAATAAATTTGCGAGTAAAGCTCACAAAGGATTACATTTTATTTCAGAAAATATCAATTGGATGAGGAAGAAAAAAGTAAGAGACACCCCACCTCCCATCACCCTCTGTAATAATTTTGTTACAACCCCTTACCTTAGCCTGCATATCTGCATATAGGACAACACAGAAGGATTGCAGCATATTTTCCACTATGGACAGAAAATGAAAAAAAAAACAACTCATAGCATAACACAACTAATCCATAAGGTAATATTGTAGATGTAAGTCAGGAATGGCCTCATAATTGGTTAAATCTACTTCAGTAAAGAAGGGAAATGTGGCTGAAGCTACAGTGACAGGGTGAAATTATATCACTGGGGGAAAAAATGTAGCCTGATTTAAAAGGTCTCTAGGGTAACTATAGGGTTAAAAAAATATATTTACATTCTGCTGTTTATCATTCTAAGAAACAATGCCCACATGATGCATGCTGAGCCTGTAAGATCTACAGTGTTGGCCGCTGTTAAATGCTTTTTATCAATTAGTAGTGGAAAGACCGGGACCACGCTCCTGAACGCTGCGTTCTGATTGGTCCGAACGCAGCCCTCGTAACGTTCAGCGCTCCCATATAAACCCGTGCGGACTTGACATCGGTTCTATCTGTCATGCAAGTCCAGAGGATAGTGAGGAGTCCAATGTAAAGAAATAGCAGGCGGCTGACTTGTAATAGCCTACATCTGTTCTGTTTCCGGCGCTGCAGAAGCTTTTGGAGCTTCTGAATTACACACTAAACAGGAGGCTTCTCTTTGTATTTAGTTGTATTATCTGTGTTGAGAGGACGATGCCTTTGAGGACCGGACTTTTTCTCCTGATGGTGCTGAACGCATCTGCATATGAACTGGATCAAAACGAGTCATATTCGCCCAGGAGAGCCCGCTTTTCTGCCAATAGCCCTTGTAAGTAACACGCTGCTCCCCATCTGCGTATCTCAGAGTGCACTGCTTGCCTTTTTTATTTTATTTTTTTTTACACGCCGTTTCTACAATGCACGGCATTGCCTTTGCTCGCTTACTATGTGGAGGTTTTTTTTTTTTTTTTTCTAATAATTCTTTTTTTTTTTTTTTTTTGGCCTATGCAGCCTTCTCTGTCTTTAAACGAGCCGTTGATTCCCGGAGAAGGCTGCGGGATTAACGCTGTGGTTTTGGCCGGTGTCCTGCCGGCAACAGATGAGCACGGAGCCTGGTGCTGACACCTGAGTGTGCAGGCTGTCATGCTGATAGTGTCTTTCTCCTGGCTTAGGCTGCTGCATAGGTCCCACTGTTCAGCATTATAGTGGACTTGAGGGGGCTTCCAGTGCATAAAACATAAAGCTTCCTGTGTCCTTCCTGTTTAGCCTTCAAGTAAAAAAAAATTTAAAAAAAGAAGTGGGCTACACCATTGTATTTATGTTCTCAGTGTGCCTCAGAACACTGTTTGTCACTGGGGCTGCGCCTTTTGGACAAATACATGCAACCCTATTAGTTGACATTGAATATCCATCAAAGAAACGGAGGGCCTGTGTCAAAATCCCTTGTAATACCCATCAAGAAATGACACCGCAAATCATAAATCTGCGTGGCGTCATTCAAGTGTTGACTTGTCGTTTTTAACACAAAGGTAACAGCCCAGTGATAAAAGACAGTGAGTAGCAGGGATGCTGGTTCCCTTCTGCAGGAATTGCTTCATCATCATAAGATTTGCAGCTCACTCTCTGTATTTTGAGAACAATCTCTGGTCCCTGATGGCAGGCAGACTTTATCTGACTGTGCAGGTCAACATGGGGCCCCAGATTCGAAGACTGCCAAGTAGGCTTAGGCTCCACAGTGACATTTCATAATGGTTATTACAAAGGATTTGAGTTGGGCTGCCTGCCATCGCAGTGGATTCTTGGATGAAGAATAAGGAAAGCCAACTATCTGGATATTCTGATTTACAGATTATGTTTTATAGTCTATGTCTTGGTGTAAAATTTCAAGCCCGATATACTGTAGCTCTATGCTCCTTATGGCCAAGATCAGTTTCTGGAAAATTGACTGTATTGTTGCGGGGTAGCTATTTCCTAGGCTTTACAAAGATGCGGATCAGGGTTACTTGTGGGTTAATCAGCCTAATAACTATTCCAGTCATGTGATGCTTCTGAAATGAATATGGCAGCATTTTCTAAACATGTATTTCATTATGTAGCTGTTCATTGGATCAGCTCTGAATGTTTAACTGGACTGTGACATGTGCTTAGTTAATAGTTAAGATTATGAAAGTGGTTTGGAGGCAGAGTCCTCAAATTCAGCTTGACAATTACAGCTTGTGTAGAAATTGAGAACAGAGTCTGGTGGCAGCGTGCTTGTGTGTGTGTGTGTGTGTGTGCCAGCGGTACAAGTGTATGTTTGTGTGTATCGACAGGCACGCCAACAATTTGCAGGAAACTCTTTGGTATTTCTGTTGCTGCTCGTCCAAGCTCTGCTGAAAAGAACCGAACAGTGGAATATAGGTCCCTGCCAAGAGAAAAGTGCATTTGTGCCAAATAGTGTCTGAGACCCTCCGAGTTGTAAGGTGTCCAATCTCCAGTCAAGTCACTATTTGCCCAGAGTGATTGTACGTCTTTTGTGAATCACCAAAGTATGAAAATTCTCTTTTGTTCGCCGCATTTTTTAGCGAAACCCTGGTAACCCTTGTGTAATGAGCTCAGTGAGTGTGCAGTGATTTCCAGTGAACCCACTGCTTGCTCCCCTGCTGATGGTCCATTCTCTGTGCCCACAGCAGATGTGGCACGCTGTCTCAACAGTGCCCTCCAAGTTGGCTGCGGAGCCTTCGCCTGCCTGGAAAACTCAACTTGTGACACAGATGGCATGCATGACATCTGCAAGTCCTTCCTATACAGTGCTGCTAAATTTGACACTCAGGTATACACTTTAATTCATTTCACAAAGACTACACGCAGTATGCCATTCTCTCTGTTTCTACGTGCACATGAGCTGTATATGGGTGTAACTGCCAGGGCAAGAATGTGTGAAGTACTGCTGTTTTTTTTTACAGGGTAAAGCATTTGTGAAGGAGAGCCTTAAGTGCATTGCCAATGGCATCACCTCGAAGGCATTCCCCACCATCCGCCGCTGCTCCACCTTCCAAAGAATGATATCTGAAGTCCAAGAGGAGTGTTACAGCAAGCTGGATATCTGCACTGTTGCCCGATCAAATCCAGATGCTATTGGTGAAGTGGCACAGCTACCAAGTCACTTCCCCAATAGGTGAGCTTTGCCTCTACTCTATATACTTTACAAATGCTTTAAAAACAAGATGATCATGGTTGTGATCTGGTACACATTGTAAGTGGCATTGTAAGGTTGAAGCTTGTGATGTTCAACAGGCTGTTTGACCACAGAGTCGATTTAAAAACAAGGGTTTGTTTCTCCAGTAAAGGAAACACTCAGACTAAATATAGCTGCTGTTCATTTTAAGTGAATGGGAGACATGTGTTTCAATTCCCCCGATAATTACAAATATACATGTCTGGCATGTTGCAAATACCCATTTGACCCTGCTGAACAGATGGCTAAAATTGTATTGATGTCCATGTTTTGGTTACCATCTGCTTCAAACATTCTTTCCTACATTGAAAGAAAATGAAACAGGAATATCAAGTTTGCATGTTTTCGTCTCTATTGTTGTTGTAATACGTGCAGTTTGGGAGTGGATACAAAAGGGCTGGGAGGGTGGAGCACTAGGCTTAGTAGTGACTGGAGAAGGGCTGGTCACTCCCATATGGATGATGTCAGACTATTAGAGCACGTGTGCAAACACACAGAAATTCCTATGAAGATTTGAATGGTTAGAGGTGTACAACAGGAATATATTGTTGTCATGCTGTACATTTGTGTCCTGTACATTTGTGGCTTTGAGCTCTTAAAAAGACATTCTGTAATTTGTTGCGTTGTGCCAGGTTTTATGGTAAGCTGCTACAGAGCCTGATGGACTGTGATGAGGACACGGTGGACCGCGTTCGGACCAGCATGGTGTCGCGGCTGGGCCCAGAGATGACCATGCTTATTCAGCTGTTGCAGAACAAGCCCTGCCCATCCACTGCTGTGGCTGCAGCTGCCGTCATCCCAACTGGAGTGGAGGGCCGTGGGAGCTGGCGCTGGTCCATGGGTCCCCATATGTACAAGATCCAGCCTAATCTGCGAAACAGAGACTCTGCCAGTCATTTTGGCAAAAAGCGCTCTGCCAGTGACAGCTCCTAACTTCCACTCAGATTCAGAAACTCCACACACTCCTCAAAATTCCACGAAAGCTCCTCTATTCCCTAGGAGTGATAAAATACATTCCTCCACTAGACTGGAAGTTACAGAAATATGCACCTCTAGGGAATGCTGGAACGCCCATAGAGTTATTAGATAGAGATATCAGAGTTTGATTGTTGTTATATTGTATATTCTACACTTTAGGCTTGAGAGAACCCCCCTTCCATCGACTGTTTCAAATGTGTCCACTCACAGTTAGCATTGAATATGTGGCTGTTGCATATGTGCAACATGGTCCTGCTCACTCCTCTTCACCTCCTCCAACAGAGATGAATCCTTAAGATGTCTTTTAATGCCAATCAAAAAAAAAGAAAAAACAACAACAAAAAAGAAAAACACAGCCATAGTGGTTCATGCCTCTAGAGCACAAGTCCGTACTTTAAAAGACAAAGACACAATCTCATAATTCAGACATTTGTTCATAAATAGAAGTCAGAAGTTAATATATTATTATTAGTTCATTGATAAGAATGGAAAATTATTGGTATCAAATATTTCAGCAACAAGACCAGTCAAATTGTGAGCATGAGATGTGGAAATGAGTTTCATACCTATTGTCTGACGCTACATAACAGATAAATGTACTGTATACCAAGTTATCTGAGACAGCCATAGCTAGCCCTCTAAAGGAGAGTGCTCATACGGAGTGAGGTCTGTAGAGGTTTCATGATAACCTTTGAGAGGTTATCTTAAACTGACCAAAAAAAACTACAAACTGCCCTGAATGCTATTCATGAAATACCAAAATAGTGTATAGCTATAGCACTTATACTTATTTTGTTTTGGCAGATGTCGCCATGGTCATGAGTTTCAAATCATCACCCTGCACATACGGATTGTCCAGGTCATTGCCAAGTCTAGCTGTCAGAAAAAGTCCATTTTGCATATCTTGTATCCAGACACTTGTAATGCATATGACTGTTGAGCCGTGCAGCATATGTGGGACCATGTTGTTTTTCCATGTTCTTAACTGAGTGTGAAGCAGTAGTGTATGTGCAGTAGCTGATTAGAACATTCACCGATGAGACTGAGAGCAGCCATCTTCTTGGACTGATGATCGTCATTCTCTGAGGTGAATAACGTGACATACACACTGGCTTCCAGTGTCAAGATCGAGAATGACTATTTAAAAAAGCCTTGTTGGAATGATATTTATTTTCCTACTATATTATTTAATGTTTTTTTTATTTTATTTCAATGCATTATTGTAGTTTTAATTAGTTTACAGGTTTAAAAAAGCAGTTCAGTCATGGCTCCTATTTGAACATGAGCTCTATGCCAAAAAAAAGAAGCAAAACAAAGTGAGCTGACACTCTGGTGACTGAATGGGACCCATGTCATGACTCTGTGCTGGCCATAGGGGAACAAGGTTGGTCATTCAAGTCAGGTGATCTACTTTATGGGTGTTACAAGGGACCACAACAAAACGACAGCTTCATTTTGACACACTTTCTGGTTGGAGAAGAGGTTGTCATTGCAGCTGCTAGATGCGCTTGTTCAGCGCTGGGGGGCTGTACACATCATTGAATATTGACAAGGTATAATGACAGTAAAACAAACACCAGCATAAAGTACCCTCATAGGGAGGTTTCTTCATGGTTCTGCACTAGTTTGCAGATACTTCTCCACACATAGGCTGAAATTGGCTATATATAGCTAAATTCTAATTGTAACTAGTGTTAGCAATTATCTTCATCCCTTGCATTTATTTCCTGTTATTATCCATTTTTTAACGATGTCTCTTTAATGTGTCCGTTCTGATATAATATACTCTACAGAAAGCGATAGGAAAGATGCGAGAGAAATGATGACATGCATCATGGGAGTACATACTGTAGCATTTGTATCTGCTTCAGGCCTTGGTTGCAACGTTTAGTTTTTTTTAATCCCTCAAAACCTGGTTTCAAATCTTAACATTAAACATTACAACATTACATATGAATAACTAAATAAGCAACAATAAGTTAATGTTCAAGGAAAAATGCTCTTAGTTGTTATTTTATCACCCGAAAACTGAGATAATCTTCTTAATCAGGACTGTGTGGGTGTGACAGAAATCTGTCATTAAAATAACCAAAAAGTGTCAGACGTCCATGTCAGACCACGTCACTCATAGCTAGAAGTTGATTGGGAAAATATGTTTGCAGGGCCTTTAAGAGAGTGATGTGTTCAACGAACCCAAAAGGTTCAAGAGAACCAACAGTATCTCTCTCTGTTACATAATGACAAAGAAAAATGAGGGGATCATCAGTATACTCACTTAAACTCCATAGAACCCAGTACCTAAGATCCACAAGTTTCATACACTAAACCAAGTGTATAAAACTTCTTCTTTCATCTAACGCACTGGGATTTAGCTACAGACAAAAAGCATGAGTCAGAGTTCACACACAACGTGAATCAGATTTCAGTCAGGTAAGAAGTGTATAGGGAAATGTTAACTGTACATCAATGTAACAAAAGGTCCCGGTAGATTTCATCCATAATTCCCTCTCCAAAAACAACACTGGAGATCTGAACATGATTGCAGATAAGACTGCACGTTTCATTGCCCTTGGAGATTGAGACAATCATTCAGAATCAGTAGATTAGCTCAGAGTCACACCGTCACTGAGAAGGATCTTCATGCTGGTGTTTGCTTTATGAACACCTGGAATATAGATGGTGGTTTGTCTTTAACTTCAATGAGATAATCAATGGTTTACGTTTCTGCTTGGGAGTAAATTGTGAATGTTTGTGCATATTAAAATGCAATATAGAGATTAACTTGGAACCAGGGCTGGGTTCACTTCATTATTAAGCAGTTTGAGTCAGAAAATATCCATTCGTGAAAATCAAAACCTTGCAAATTGGTCATTTTTCATTAGGAATTATTGAGCAGAACGACTCTGCTTGCCTGCTTTTGATTGTCTTTAGAGTTTTTGCTTTGACTTCATGAGAGGAATTGAACCCAGTCTTGCTTGGGGGGGAAAAGTGAATTTATATATTGTCCTGGATTAATAAGAGTGAAGCACAGACCAGAAAAAAAAGGAGATGTCAGTGTCAATGCAATGGCTATGTTAAGAATTCCAAACTATGCAATAATCTCACACACAAAGGATTCACAGCAACACAGAAATTGACCTTTATTTCATTCAGTGCCAGCTGATGCTGTGTGAATAAAGCAACAGCATGTACGCTCTCATTCTGCACTCACAGTGTGAAGGCATTGCTCCTCTATATTGCTTTCTGTTTCTGTGGTTTCTGTAAACTGGTATTTCTTTTTGTTCTGTGAATATGATCATTTCTTTTGTGTCATTTGGTTTGAAAGGACAGCAGTTCTGAAGGAATCACTTGGGAAGTTAAGAGCTATAGCCACACTGTAGTATATCCTAGCTTACTATTTTATGTTACATATGCACTTTGCATCTTAACCACTATAAAGGGCATTGAAACATTCAGCACATGTGCAACTGAGACATGTTTTATTTACCCAGTGACTGGAAATCAGTTTGAATATTTGCATCCTGAAGGGTCAGGGCTTCTTCATGTACTATTGATACATATGTCTGTATCTTTGTTGTCCATGGGTAAATCCCAAACCCAACAGCTGCTGCTAAACTGTTACTTCCCTGTATGATGCTGTCCAGCTGCCCCTCCACTGTGGCCACTCTAAACTGTCAACACACAGCGAGCTCAGCATCGCTCCACATTCACATTTAAGCATTTTAATGTCTATTCATGTCTTCATATTTATTTTCTATGAACATTCCTTCTGTCAAACATATTTGGCAAGGGCAATTTGACTGTTTCCTCACCAAGTCATATGTAATGGTAATTTCGGAGACTGTACCTGTATACTGAATGTGTGTTTCGACGAGGACATGCGCAAGTTAGGTGACCCATGCAGGCTGTATGGAAAAACAAGAGTGAGCGTAAGGCTTTCAGTTCCTTTCTGCTTAAGGTGGTACAGGAGCATTGTTAAATTGACCCACGGTGAGTTTTGCGAAACAGTTTCTCCTGTCAACTCTAGAGACTAAAGACTCCGTCACTTCTGGCACTTCATGGTACGCTTTCCTCTCAAGACTTGAAATAGATTGATAAATGTTGTGCTTAAACAAAATCAAAAAGCTTCAGTGACTAGTAAAGTTTATTTTGTATTCATATATAAGTGACAGTTATTTTACTATCAGATTCAAAAAGTTATCAAGGATTTAAGGAGATTGCTGAAGTTCCTGATGCTATGTAACGCATGATTGACCCTTGTGAATCACTTGCACTTTAAAATATACCCATATACATATATACCCATACTGTGTATATGTTTGGGTTTTTCCTCTGTACTGAAAAGTCATGAAAGATACAAATGCATCAATTATGTGTCTTTTGCTGATCAGAAATAAAATATTTATCATATCTGGCATATGGTATGAAATATGTTGCTTTGCTCTTGTTTCACTTATTTGGATTCATCACCACTCGCAGATTTGCATCATCATCTACCAATTTAAAATGTCCTTTAGGTCCACACATTCTTCCCCATCAGCTGCCCTAAAACATTCAGAAAAGTGCCTCTGACTTACTGACTTTGGTGTAAACAACGAACAACAAAATGGGTTGTTTAATGGATGGAAATTGATGAAAAGTGAGTACGGTTTTCTCTTCCCCTTCTGGTTGCAATGGCAGCACAAACACACACCCCCCCCTAAAAGATGTTTGGGATCATGTTCATAGGTCTCTTCAAAAACCACAAAACGCATAAAGTTAGAAGTGGCAACCTGACACGACCTCCTGATTATTTGTGAAACTGACAAATGTTGTGTGACCAAGACGTGGAGTTTGTTTTCTGAAACACTTCTGCTGGATTTTCTGCATTACTGATTTCCTTCATCCCCACCCCTTCCACCAGACTTCAGAATCTACTATAAATGTCTCACCCATGACACCATGATAATATCCAGGGCTATTAGCATTTCTAATATCCTCAGCAATATGAAAAATGGAAACAGGCTCAGTCTTCAGGTTGTAATCATCCCAAACACTTGGCGCCAGCTTTGAAAGAGCTGCATCCATGTCAGTTAGCAGGCTCTGACCTCATGGCTCACCACAAAGAAACTAAAATCTTTTTTGGGGAGCCACAACAATAACTTCCAATAACCTGGGAGAATGTAGATTCAGAGTCTACAGGTGTATGCTGGGGTCGAGATGGGGCTATATGAGCAGTTGCAGTAGCAGCAAGTGAGAGCAGAGCTTTCAGGTGAGCAGTATTGCTGCAAAGCATGGCTGCAAAATAATGATCAGAACACTGACATGCTAAACCTGCAATTATTGATTCTTTTGGCCACTTCATTGCAGTGGAAACAAGCTATGGATACACATCTCAAATTTCATCACCCTTAGCTTACAGGCTTGTATTACACATCCAATAGATATCCCCTGACCAGCATAAGTCCAATATGCACTCTACTTTTAGTTTTTTAGCTGCTAAATCCTCCACAATGTTCACGAGCCAGTCGTTAACTTTGCCTGTCTGCTGTTTGGTGCTGGCCAGGTTGTGTGCAGTGGGATTAGGCCTTGTTCGCTACCTGCTGTATCTGAAAATGAAGCTATGAGAGCAGTGAGAGCGAACCATAAGAGTAAAGTTGCCAGATTCTGATCCTGATGATTCTCTGTGGGTTTGTCACTACAAGCGACCCATTTCCCATTACATATAGCCACATAGCTCTCAGTTCTACCCACATTTGGTCCCTATATTGTAGAGTTACAGAATATACTTTACACTATAAAGACTTCTTTTGTCTTCTGACCTTCTGTCTTCTTCTGAAGGTTTCTGATTGTCCACGTTGGTGACATTAGAGTGGCGTCTTTGTTGCTACTCCTCGGACTGTGACTTGACAGTGAGCATCAGTGAATATGTGAACTCAAATCTATAGTCAAGCATATCCCTAAAGATTTTTTATGTATCAGTTTGTAACAGTTATGTATCAGAACTGTACCCTGAAACAGTAAATCTAATTCTTCCCATTGAATGATGAAAGTAGCTGCACTATTAAACACAAATCATAAGCACATAACATTGCTATGGTTTACCACATCCCTTCACTATATGTGACAAATCCTGCAGGACCCACGACGGAAGATGAAGGCCATAGAGAGCACCTCCTGATGAAAATGAACTTTCTTAAACTTGAGCACAAACGAGCTGAAACTGCAAAGTGCCTGTTTGGTTGGAGAGCCTGGGGAAAAGTGGGAGCAGAACGCAAGAGGCTCCATGGACGCTAATCTCAGTCAGAGGGAGATATAATTTCATGCCTATTTAGAGAAGAGTCCTGAAGGGCTTTCTCATCAGCCGCTCTCCAGTCTCATGGATAGGTGATGCAGCAGCTCTGCACACAGATTCTATCATCTCCTTCTTTAAAGAGACACTCACTCTCAACTCATCAATTAATTTAGCACAAGCATGATGGACAGAGCAAAACGCTTTTGAATCGTTCCGCATGGTCAGTTTGAAAATCTGTCTCTCACTGAGTCTTTTTGCCCAGTTACATAGCTGCAGTTATGTAGTCGGTAACTAAAAGCTGGAATTACTGCTTTCAACACGCAGAAACATCTTGTTGCCAGGAAACATTTGAACAGATTCTTGACCCCGCCTATTCACTTTGTTGCCTGTTGCTTGGACCGCTGCCGAGTGTATCACCACCCTGACAATCACAACCAGAGTAATAATGAATAATGGTAAAATTAGAATATAATTATGCAGATGCAATTCATACCATCTGCTTGTGTTTTTTTTTCATTTGATGTTAATGCTTTTTAAAGCTGGTAATGAAACAGCGCTCCACTTGAGCCATCAGATATAACATTATGGTACCTCTGCGTCGAAACAATGTTGTTTCTGCACATGCATGTCTGTAAAATACATCTGCCTGCAATGCTCGCAATGTCACTCACATATGAGCAATAAATGCATGCATTTCTTACAAGCACACCTCAGCAGAGTATTCTTGTTTCCAAAGTGGTGTGCACAGCGTTGTGGGACAAGCAGAGTGACCGTGTAGTCAACGATCATACATGACTATGGAGCTTCTGCCTACAAGCTGCAGGGAAGCAACAAATCCACCATTGTTTGTCATTGTTTTAACCTCTTGATCAAATTCTGATGGAGGACAGCAATATATGCATAGTGCATGCATAGTGTCAGCAATTTGATGGGACAAATGAACAATGCACTGTGGTTCGTGTGGTACGGCAATTGCATCTCCCCTCTCCCAGCGTGTTTTATATTCATTATGTCCTTCTCTTTCCCATGGAACTTGTGGCATATTCATCAGCAGTGTGACAAATTAGATGTGCAGTGAAATGGAGTATGACTGAGAGCAGTGGAAGATTAGATCCACTCCAATCTTACCCAGCAATCACTATCCCTTCATTTCTGTGGGGAAATACCCAAGGACGGGAAAGAAAATTAGATCAAATTTTACTGAAGAAAGCACTGGAGTGGCAGGGGAAAGAGATGAAACAGAGCATTTTCCATTTCTGCCAAAGCATCTCTAGATTTGTCTTGGAATCAAATGCAATGCTGTATTTTCAGTTCTGGATGTACTGAATAAATTAAACTAAACATGTAATCATACTCGGACTGCACAGTTTCACAGAAAATATAGGTAGATAGATAAATAATAATGCATTTGTCACCATCCATTTTTTTTATTTGCACAACACTAGCTACTGGTGCACCTAACATCTGCTTAAGCCAGTCAGATCCATGGAGCCAACTGAGCATCATATTCAGTCCCTTCACTAATTCAGTTGAAATACTCTTGAAAGCTCTCAAATGTTGCTTTCTCTTGCAGCATCTGACTATTTTAACAGCTCTCCAACTGCACATTGAACATTGGAAAAGACAGGCAGGTTTTACCAATATGGATGAAGTCATGCTCCACACAATGTTGAGCAGAGATTATTTATGGCTTTCCTTAATGTCAATTGCACAATTACACAAACTGTTATCTTTTTTGTAAGACATGAAGAAAATGCTAAGGGGAACTACGCAATACTGGGCCATAAATGAGAAATCTGCATGTAGTATATTCTGGAGAAAGATTTTAAGTTCAGTTCAAGTCTCAAGGAAAATAAATTGACAAGATGAATTGTTAAGATATTTACAGTATACAGTATCTACTTTGTTTTTGTGTTAGTCTGAAAAGAAGCTCCCAGAGTCAAAGAGACAATTAATTTGTTGCAAATTTCATCAGTGTGTCCTTTAACTTGTGAACTGAACATAAAGTGTAAATTCAACAGCTCTCTGCAGGACATCAATGAATGTTATTCTCTGACTTATTGATCATCAAGTGTGGATGAATTCAGCCTTTTACTGAAGCCTTTGGAGTTAGCACAGTGTGGCAGAGACATCTAGTGGTTGGAAACTGATTACACCAGTTTCTTTCTTCACAAAGGACCCACAGCTTCAGCTAACCATTTGTGATTCCATGAGATAAACAACAACTCCACACATCAGCCAAAGCATGCATTATGATTCAGCAGTCTGTCATGTCAAATTTGCAATTCCTCATCCATAGTTTTTGTGTAGTGCAGCAATAGATATAAAATTGGGTGTTTTATATATATATATATTTATATATACACTATATATCAGCTACTTCTTCTATCTACCGGTGGTATATACTGTGCAGGGGTTTGTCCTCCCATGATAGTTCCACCTTCGATTGACTCGCTCTTGTTTGACTAGCCCAATTCTCATTAGGTTGCCCTGGTTCTCCAACACATGAGGACATCACATATATATAAAAGTACAAACATACCTAAGACATTAATATGTTTCAACATGTTGAAACACAATGTTGAAGTCATGCTTACATTTCCATTACTCTCCTAGCCATGTCACTACCAGTACCAGAAGGCCCAACGTAGTCCTGAATAAGTAAGGCAATAATGGTTTATGTCACTGTAATGAAAAACAGTGCAATTTGGCTCTAATTTGGCTGAAAAATGACTACAAGAAAGGGTGTGTTACCACAGGTGTACATGCCTCAGAGTAACATAAATTAAGCCATCTTCCAGGATTTATGAATTAAGAGGTATATAATTACAGGCATGATATGTTCAAATGCCTACATCACGGCTCACCATTAACCATTCAACATGCAGTAATACAAGTGACAGCAGTGGGGAGTTAAATCAGTCGTAGTGTAGACGAGCAGGAGATGATACATGAACAGGCTGGATCGACATTTATCTAGTCTGATGCATCAGAAGAGTTTGACACAGGTGGTTTGATGCAGGTAAGTATGACTTAGCAAAGTGACAATTATTATTCAAATGCAAACTCTGAGTCTGCTATGGGTAACAATGACCCATGTATTGTCTGATCAGGTGGAAAGTGTTCAATTCATGGGAGTCTTCAGAGTCCTTGGATTGTCACATAACATTTTGATGAGTATCTTTAGTTGCATGGTGGCCATAGGAAGGCTGGGTTCAGTTTCATTCAGTGCAAGACCACTCTATCTCCTCTTTCAGCTGCTATCAGCCTCCCATTTTGCTGTATGATGAATTAGGGGTATTTTGTGGTAAACTGTACTTAGCTACCCGCTTCTTATGTTACAGTGAGGGGGCACATGGTGGAATCAATAGGAATGCCTTTGATTTTAAGGAACAGGAGTCACAGAAACTCAGAAACTCATTGCTTCAAGCCCTCAGAGAACACTGCAGTGGTGATTAAGTAATTTACCCATCAAACTGGACACCTTGAATCCCCAAGGTGTCAAACTGTTCACAGTTGACTTCTGAGTTTTTTCCCCCTCTGCTTTTGAAGTTCAGGTTTCTTGGTTTGTCGGTGTATGTAAGGTGTGCTTGTTCCACAGAATATCGCCATTGAGAAGCTAAGCATTGCGTTAAGCTAAAGTAGCATCTACAGTGGATACATATAGAATGTTGAAAACCACATATAATAACCCACCAAATGCAAATTCATCCTTTCCTAAAGAATATCAAGAACGTTGGGCCGTAGTCGATAGTACACCAACCCCAACACCAGCCATAGTCATCCACACACAACAACTGAAATTCCATGTTTTAATTTCTCACATCACTAGACTGTTTGCCCTTTAATATTAATGAGTAAACAATTCACTACTACATGGTCATTTGAATTGTGTCAGTAGTCATGTCCAGATCTGGACATGCATATATACTTTCCTGGACTTGTATGGCATTTTAGATCACTGATAACACCTGAAGATGGGTTTAACTATAATGCTTATGATAGGACTTTAACTTCATTACGGGCTATATAGTACATCAAAGGTCTCAAGTCAAGTCAATTTTATATAGCTGAAAATCACAAATTTGTCTAAGAGGGCTGAACAACATGACAGCCTCTCTCCATAGAGTCTGTATTGGATAAGGGAAAAATAAAATAAAATACACACATTTTCAGGGGAAACTTTCCCATTACAAAACTTGAAGACGTGAATAATAATGACTAATATTTCCAATGGGTAACTTGTGTTTAAATTATTTATACCCCTATATTGCTGGAAAAATATTATACTGAATTGATAATACCCCATAATAATGTCAAAAAACACAGACTTAAGTAATCCACAACTGTTGATTCACTCATAATAATTTAATTACTAATCATGCCCACATTTCATCAAACACCACCATGTTGTTCAGTCAGATTGCATTCATCAGTAAGAGTTTAATGCTCAGATTTGATAAAGTCAACACCCACCTTTGTTGAGGTTGATTGTTGAAAGGTACAGTTGGAGCAGATAACTGTGTTTTTCTCCATCCCTTGGAGCAGACGCTGCAGCTGTTCGCCCTCATGAGTCACCCTCCAGACCTGCCAATGCTTTTAAGCAGATAACTGCTTTAACAGTGCAAGGAACAGGAGCTCTTTCTGTCATACGAGCAGGTGTTTTCCCTGTTTCTACCATGGCTCTAGTAGGAATATGAACTGTTTCCACCACGGCCCAGAGAGTCATTTGGATTGTGTTTGCCATGACTTGTGGCCAGAGCGGGAACGCTCACTGTTCCTGCCGTAGGACAAGCAATAGTATTCTCTGTTTTTGCATTGGCCCGAGCAGCAGCAGCAGCCACGATACCAGCAAGCTGCAAACAGACTGATCTTAGTTTTTCACTTGCTGTACAACTTACTTGTTCTTCTGCACACTCTTGCTGCCATGCTCCTTCAGTCACTCATTGAAAACAGTCAAGTAGTTATTTTGACAGACAGCTAATATCAGTGACTCTGGTAGGACTGCTCCGGCTGCTGGCTGCTGTCATTATGTCTCACATACTTATCAGTAGGGGCCCGAGATTGTCTGATTAAATAACATTTATTTGGCTTATTTTTGCCCTAGGGCCCCCAAATACATTAATGACACCTACGTCACCTAGGGAATCACAACCCAGCAAATATGTGCAGCTAGGAAATGGGAAATACCAAATACCACTAACACAAACAAGACACACAGACCTGCTGACAAAGGGGCAGAGACGACGTTTGAAAATAACATTAAACTAGAAACTGGAGGTGGCTGCTGAGAAAGAAAAGCACACAGGTTAATGGTAAATATAGGTAAGATGCAAATTGAAATGATAATACGCTTTTATCACAGACAAGTAAATACACTATTCATATCTGAAAACCAAAACCAAGATGGCAGTGGGCTGAGGCTTGTCTGCAGCAGGTTGAGTTCAACCACTGAAGCAGTGACCTCTAGTGGCCCTTAGGTGATCTCCACAGGACACAGCAACTGGGTTTACTAAACCACAGGTGCAGTAGGGTTGATTTTGTTTCTGGGTTTTAAACCGTTTTAAACCTGTCTTGACATTTAAACAGCAGCGAGCTAATGAAGGAGCAACATATGGTTCACTTTCACAGGTGTTTCTGGGGACTGCGTGGATGCTTACTGGCTGTTTTCATTCATTCTGTTAAAGTGGGACAATTTCCACACATGCAGTCCTTTTTCTGATCTCTCTGACCTGCAGCAAACTGTCAGCATAGGTCCAATCAAATTTAACCCAAGCACATATCTAACTGGCCTATAGGTAATCAGCCTAACTATTCAGGAATATTTATATCACTAGATGGAAACTCAACAAGTGGCAGTGGTGCAGTGAATCATCAGGTGGTACTTAACCACCCCCCTCCAAAAAAAAGCTCCAGTCTCATAAATTTTCTGGAGCAGCAGGGGTAGCTAAGTCATGGAGACATTTAAATAACTGTTAGTTAACATCCATGCATTGATTGTCCATTAAAGTGTTAACTACTCACATAAACCCATAGTGACTTGATCATTGTAAACAACAAGGATCATGATGCATTAATGCATCAAATCATCATCTGATTTTACTCCAGATGTCCTAAATAAAAGATCGACAATTTCAGTCACCGCTTTAAAAACTCCCCATAAGTGCCATCCACATATCTCCCTGCGTTCTGCAGTGGGACAGGCGATGTCTGTCCTGGTTCCTGTCTGCGGGGACGCGCGTCTCGGCCTCAGTGAGGCGTCGCAGCCTGGCGCCGCCGCCTCTCCACTTCCACAACATCAGGTATAATGTTACTGTTTGTTGTGGCCTGAGAACACTAATAATGTGGCAGGAAAACAATGTTGATGGTAAAGCTGTTCAACATCTCCTAAGATCACTCAGCCCCCCCCGGGGGTTTTACTGACCTGAAGCCTGGTTTGGCTACACACTGAATGAATAAACGAGTCCCTTTTATAATGAATCCGGGGTAGTTTCACTTGTTTCTGATCGCGCAAACGCGTTTGTTTCAGCATATTTGCGGCCTTAAACGTCCATTTCTGTGTCTGGAAATCCATTTTAAAAAAAGTGGAACGTTCTTTGTATTTTTTTGTTCCTCACATGTATGTTTTATAAGAGCAGACTGGTTTAAAAGTGATAAAGTCCAAATGACTTGTTAGAAAACAAACACTTTTCAGTAAGAAACACCTCCTCTGTCAGAGAACTACTTAAAAAATGAATCAATCATTGCAAAATGTAGGGCTTTTAAGAGAAATTGTAACTCCTATAGTTTATTCGGAGGCCTATGCTGCAATAAAATACCCACAGTGTTATTTCTCCACCGCACCTTCTCACACAGAGAGCAGGGTGGAGACGATGCGAGGTGTCCCTGTGTAAGCTGAGAAGAGAAGGAGTTGTGTGGGTGTTGTCCAGTGTCGTGGTACATCTCTGCCTCGCCCTTCAGCCGGACCCCGTGCACGGTCTAAGCCTCCCCAGGCCTTCGTCCATCATCAGCCACTGACGCGACACGTCCGGCAGCATCTCCAGCAGCTCGAGCGCAGCGCGTGAAGAGGATCCACATCGTCCTTTAGAGCCAACTAGAAGGGTGGGTGGGGGGGGGGGGGATGCATCCCGGTTCGACGACCACGACGCCCTTTTCAGTGAAGGACATTTTGAAGCTGGAGCACCACCACGACTTTGAAAATGAATTCTTGGTCCCTGATCAAGTTGTCCCGATGCATCATTACCAGCCCGCGCACGGTGCGTCCCGCAGCGGGGACGTCTGGGCCCGACAGCCTGAGCCGCGCGTCTCTGGGATGCAGGAGAAGCTCGATGCAGAGGAGATACACGTGCAGGGTGAGATGATGCATACACGACAATCAGCCAGTTCCAGCTACAAACACTCGGGTGATGGTTTAAGGTTTAAGGCCGAGCGATGGAACGGGGCCCCTGGGCCCCTGATCAAACATGGCCCACACCGCGATCTGCCACAGTTCTTTGTTTCTTCAAAAACTCTCAGTTTGAAAACCAAAGATATTACCAGTAATATCCCTTGAATGAGCACACGGGGGAAGCGCGTATATTTTGTAATATTCTGCCACCAAACATCCAAAAGTTCCCAGCTGAGATTATGAGGATAAGAAGAGGAGGTCAAGATGTATTTACTTTGTTATCATTGTTTGGTCACTGTAATCAAGTTTGACGGTCTTTATAAGTAACCAGGCGCACACAGTATAAAGAGAACAGAGAGCTCCTTTTCTGCTGTCTTCGCAGGTCCTTTATTTACTAAAAGATCAAAGTATAACTCAGGGAAATAACTATTACTCCTGTAATCCGTTTTAAATATGTCGTCTCTCAAACGTCAAATTAATCAGATGTATTTCTTCCAACTCAGACAATTGTATCCAATGCATCTTTGTTGTTTTTTTCATTTTTACTTGTTTCAAACAAGTGGCAGACGTGTAAAGTATGTTTTTAATTTTTAATGTGAGAGCAAAAATATATGAATAAACTATGAAATGTAGCATACTACAGAGAAAATACAATGTGAAGTATGTAGTCAAAGAAAGTACATTTTCTCACATTTGAGTTTGTTCGAAATTACAATGTTGGTAGAAACTGAGTTTGAATTATATTTTAGAAGAGTAAATTATAAACTTATATACTTCAAGTTCTTTAGGCCTTGTAGCCTTTGGAAGCCAAATTGTTTCACAAAGGTCTTACAAAGTTTGAACATTTGACTGTTTTCTTTTGCGATGTGCAGAGATGTGCGCCGTTGACAGTCCACCTGACTCCAACGGCAGACCCGGACTGCGCAGGAAGCCCCGGGTCCTGTTCTCCCAGACCCAAGTGTCCGAGCTGGAGACGCGCTTCAGGCAGCAGCGCTACCTGTCCGCCCCGGAGAGAGATCACCTGGCCCACATCCTCAAACTCACCTCCACGCAGGTCAAAATCTGGTTTCAGAACCGGCGGTACAAGTGCAAGCGCCAAAGGCAGGACAGGTCTCTGGAGCTGGCGGGGCGCCCGCCTGCGCCGAGGAGGGTCCCGGTGCCGGTGCTGGTGCGGGACGGGAGGCTCTGCGGCGCGGGGCCACACTCGGCGCCTTATAATGTGACTCTCGGACGTTACAGCCCCGCGTTTGGATGCGGAAACGGCGGCGTGTGTGGCTGCAGTTGTCCCAGCGGGGCCGCAGCACAGATGCCTGACGAGCAGCTGGTTGCTTTCACAGCAAACAGCGAGGGCCCCTTCAGCCACGGACACTTCCAGGCGGCGCTGCAGGCTGCGAGAGGCTGGTGATCACAGAGATCCACGCGGTCTGTGCACCGCAGCAGGCAGCGATCCGATTTCTCAACGTCGCTGTATATTCATTGCGTGTTTTGTGTGGAACAGTTTCCGTTCTCATGTCGCTGCAAAGGTCAGATTAGAAATCACCTGATTGGTTAACACGCATTGTGTTGAAGAGTAGATTCTTAATTATCCCTTCACATTTGTCTCCGATGATTATCTGTCATATTATATACAAAAGGTTTATTATACACATTATGCCAAAGACACTGAACGATACTAATTTGGTTCCATTGATTCTTTAATCTTCCCAGATTTAATCCTTTAGTTTTTATCTCTTTTTGTGACAATCATTGTCATTTTGATTGCTGTGTTTTTAAAAATGACCCGTCGACAAACGCGTCACGTCACCTCCAGCACTGCCCCACTTTTCCGAAGACCGACGTTACAAAACCCCTTCAAAGCTTTCAGACGTGCTTCGTGTAGAAAACGCTTAACGTCTCGAGCTCTTGCTCCCAGTTCAAAATGTGCGAAACGTTTCTTTTTGCGAATCCAGTTTAAAAGCAACACGCACCTGATTAGAAACGCGTCGGTTAATTGGCCACGTAGCCGCCGTCCGTGCAGGTTATCAGAGGGAGGCATCAGGGAGCAAACAGGTGACATCTGAGCCGACAGGGCTGCTCCGTCAAACTGAGCTCGTTATTGTCCCCCTTCACAAATCCGCTGATAAGGCCGCAGAGCCCGTCCCGTCCCGGGGCTTTGCTTGGTAAACAAACCCGCAGACAGAGCGGCTCTTTAACTTCTCTAAACTTTCAGTCAAACGGGAAACGCTTCCAGTCTCACCTGTCACTCGCCGATGAGCCGGAGAGATACGGCCGGGAGTCATTTGCGCTGCAAAATCAACAGGCGCGTTTCTCACTGTCATGTCACCGCACAGACCAGCAACTTCCGAAGGGCTGGTACTGAATCCGCAATGAGATGTGGAGCGATTCGAAATGTCACGTGCGAATATCAAACGTTCCAAAAAAGACAAGGCGTAAAATGTTTTGTTTTTTCCTCGCGGGTCTTTTTTTGACGATCTGCAGGCCACGCGCATGCGCCGACGCTCAGAGTGTCAGAGTGTCGCCTGGACACCGGACACCGGACGCCGAGGGTCCGAACGGGGGCCCGAGGAGGAGAGACGAGCTGGAGGAGCATCTCTGCACAGATAAGGGTGAAGCTGTAGACAGAGAGGAGACCAGAGACACTTCAGGAGATCAGATAACGCCCCTGTGCGTGCGTGCGTGCGTGCGTGTCAAATATTTTGCTGCTGTTATGTTAATGGTGGGTGTGTTCAGCAAAACCGGTGTTTTTAAAATGTGATTTATTTCAGCAGATACTTCTTATTTATGCAAAAATAACAAATAGAATCACAATCAAATCACATTTTCAGACGCAAATGTGGCGGAGAACAAACGATTAACGAGATAATTCTACAAGCTACTTGTCCTAAGAAGAGGCGATATGGTAAAAAGTAAACTAATGTTTCTGGTTCACTTTCACTAAAGCATTGGCAAATGTCAAGTGGTAATAAAGTACGATACAGACGTGTACATGTGCTAATTACACACACTGTGGGAAACTGAGGGGTAAGAGGCTGCCTCTGTGTGTGTGTGTGTGTGTGTGAGAGAGAGAGAGAGAGATGTATGAATGACGGTATGAATGATGTATGAATCCCAAAATAAAGAATGAAGATGCTTGATTACACGGTTGTGATGAGGGTCAGTTTCAACAGAGGATGACGTGATTCTGGCCATCGGTGAAAGGCCCATTATAGTTTACTCAAACCTCATGCTGCAGTTATGTCAGCTTCAGAAAGGCAGACGTCGTCTCTGGCTACGTAACAGCCTTCAAATGCCCTTTTGATAATCTGGTGTTTATGAGATGATTCACAAAGTCAGGATCAGAGATCCTCTGTCCAACCATCCACCATGTGACAACTGAATCGTAAAGATATGAGCTATATGAAGAACAGACTATCAATGAAAGATAACTATTGACGGTGCATAATCAGAGTCTCTTCAAACTAATCCTTTGGTAAAACAGGCCATTGTGGCTGCTGGCTTTGTTACTCTGTGGGGACTTGATGTGTGGCTTTAAAGCTCCCTCTAGTGGAAGACTCCCATATCACTTCCACATGGTGAAGAACCCATTTATGCCAACATATCGCACAAATAAGATGTATCTTGTTATTATATAATACACCAAGCCGAATGTAACAAAATTACTGTAATTCAGTGGCTAATGAAACATAGCTGTAGAATTTGTTCTACTAAGAGAGAGTGTGAATCATGAATCTCATATGCTCTGGATGGGGTTAAGAAGGTAGTGGACACTGGGCGGGGTTGGATGGGGAGACAAGAGGGGTTTGTTTTGTACAGTGTTGCTCACTGATATCTTCTCGGTTCATCCTTCTTTAAGAACAAATGAACACAAAAGATTTAGAAAGAAGGAACACCGCTTCAATTCGGTGCCATATTTGTTATATCTTACGATGCATGGAGTGAAGAACTTACAACAACGTCTCACCACTCGTCACCTCAGACAAACGGGTAGCAGGGAAACAACAGAAGATTGATGGCACAACAACTTGTCAGTGGCTCAAAGAAAACACCGTCACCACATAGTAGGCACTGTGGAAGACAAATGCCTTCCCAGGCTTAAAGGTCAGAGGTGCTACTGTGTCACATCTGATGACAGAGCAATGCAGCCAAATAAATGTTAGGACACACTATATAGAGAGGAAATGTCATTGTTTTCAGCTGAGAGCAATCATGGGGATTGTCTCAGAATGAGGGCAGAGGATGACAGCATAGCTGGTAGAGGCTGCTGACTTTGTTTACGCTCTTGTCATTGAACTGAGTGCACGTGTTTCTTATTCGGCCAAGTGAATATGCTTTTGATGACAACCAAAGTTTCATTTTTCTTCCAACTAGATAACCCTTTATTTCTTTTACATTTTATTCCATATTCACATCCAAAAATACATACTATCAGGGCTTTTGAAACACAAAGAAAAATTGTGTCTAGACACAGGGATAAAAGCTTCCTGTGCTTACTGTTCAACATACTTTTGCAGACAGACGGTTGCAGACAAAGAACTCAAGGTGACACACATCATACCGACGATCTTAATACAGTGTTGACAAGACAGCCGCTAATGCTTTTAAGAGGAACCTCAGTAGATTTAAAACAGATGGCACAGGACAGAGCATGCTAAACCGTATCAGTCACTGTGGCTTAAGAGAAAGTTTAATTAATGCACGTTCATCAAATTGAAGCAGTGACAATGCAAACACTCATCAGTGTGACATTGTGGTTTGGTGCCAAGGAAGGTGGAGGAGTCAGCGGGAGGTCAGGGGCCACGCAGAGGATCATGTTTATCATACCTGCATTGATGCAGTTCCAAATGAAGCATGAACTCCCACAGAAACACTGGAGCTGCTAGTAAACGTCTCGTTCTCTGGAGAAAGACGGGCTGAAACACCCAGAACAACAAACAGACAGCCACCGAGCAACGACTGTGTCCGTTCAGGAGCCGGCCTAAATGTGTCAAACTCATTAGTGCTCCACTGGGTATGACCACCCACTCTGACCCCACCTCCCCTCACACTGCAGAGAGCTGTCTCCTTATAGCTGCAGACAACCGGGTTACTACACTGAGCTGATGGGGGCATGAAGCTCAAGACATAAATCCACTGAACTATTATGACATACAATTTGTGATCCATTACCCACCATGTACTAAAATAATACTTATGTCTGCCTGGACTTGTGTGTGTCTGTAGTTTTGTCCATCTCTTGACTAAATGTCTGAGTGCAATTACTTTCTATATGAACATACAGTACATTGTTTGCCTATCTTTTTTTTTTACCACATTTGATATATCATAAAGTTCATTTATGCAGATATCGTATGAGTGTATCATACAGTGTACAAACTATGTGATTAAACTACAATATACAGAACATATAGTATAAATACACTCATCATATTTCATTATACAGAGAGGCGTTTTTAACATTTTGTCCCTAAATATTACAAACACCTCTCTACATAATGCAATCTAATGAGTGTACATGTGTTGTCAGTATAACACAAGGGAACCCAACAGCAACACAAACTACAGCCTCTAATACGACCCTAAATTTAATTTTAAAAAAATGAAACATTTTAACCTTAATGAAAGTAGAATTTATTGCAGAGCTGTTGTATCAGACTGTTTTAGTTTTAGGTAGTAAGTGTACTTTATAAACTGGCAAATGTGTTTATAGTATTGTATAAAATCTGTATAAAAAGGGACTGTATCATATGTGACAAAATATACATATACTTGGTGGGCATATACAGCTATAAGTATATAAGATGTGCATTTCATAACAAATGTGAGTCTGTTTTACATTATTAAAACATGCTGTATATTAAAATACTTCTTAAATACTTCTTGCTGATAAGAAAGACGTTATTCCCATCAAGTTCATCTGGAGAGGTAAACAAATGAAAGTTACTGAAGCTGGAAGTCGATAGTTGGCCCGCCTCCTTCACTTGTTGGTGCAGTCGGAGTGAACCCGCCCCTGCTGTTGTATAAATTCAGATGGCGTGAGTGTGTGAGGAGACACACCGCTGTAGCCCTCTGGCACCGAGAGACTTGTGGATTACTGGATGGAAATGTCTGACACAGTCAAACCTGTCACCTCCTTCCTCATTGAGGACATCCTCTCCATTAAGGACAGCACGAGATTTAATGGCAAATGCTGTTCACAGAAGATTGAAAGGTGCTCACAGTGGAAAGAAGAATCTGAAACGTTGCCAGAACAACTCTGCCCTCAGGAGACAGTGTTTGGCGAGCAGACAGGTGAGCTCCTGCAGGCTTTCAATAGCAGGATTGTGATGATCGATAAGCCAGTACATTCTGTGTATCTGACTTTGATTTGCAGAATAATGTTTTAGAAGATGGAATAAATCTTTGTGAGATTTATTATTATTATTATATTAAGGGGGGAAAATGTTTTTATGAGAGTATGTTTTATTCAAAGGGGTGGGTGTTTACCTTTCTGAGCCACCACTTTGCAGCCTGACATGCAGATTACACCATACTGATGGTTACTGGGTAGCTTTCCCCCTTAATGACCTGATCACATCTGTTCTTCACAGAGTCTCTGGACACTTCCTGTCCCGGCACCTCAGAGTCCAGCACTTTTTCCTCCACAGGGAAACAGAAGCGCTCCAGAGCTGCATTTACACACCACCAAGTGCTTGAACTGGAGAAGAAGTTTAACCACCAGAAATACCTGTCCGCCCCAGAGAGGGCTCACCTGGCCAGCTCCTTAAGACTCACCGAGACCCAAGTGAAAATCTGGTTTCAGAACAGGAGGTACAAGACGAAACGAAAGCAGCAAACACCAAGGACCACCGAGGACGTGTACAAAGAAGAGGGACTGGGTCTTAGAGACGATTTGGTGCAATCATCACTAATCTCCTCCTTCTGCAAAGCTTACCAATACAGACCCTACCTGTGGGACTACAGTGGCCACTGGGGGCCAACGTTATGGTGAAATTGAAATGATGTATGGAGCTATGCTTTATAATCATAAACCTTTTTTTAATGCCCCTGATATTTAGTCTCTATGTTCACTATCAAAGTTGATTCTCTGTTATTTGACACTGATTTTGAATCCAGCGTATGGCCATACCTTTACCAGTTCATAAACACATCCTGTAATTGTTCATGCTTTAAGAAAAAAAGATGTTGCACAATGAAACATTTGAACACTGAAGTCAGCTGTAGCATTGTTGATTAATTTGTTATTAAATTAATGTTTGATGTTTCTTTAAAGCTTTGTGTTGAAAAGATTTTTGGGACTTCACTACCTTAGTTTTAGCACAAGTTAAACATGAGCTTAGTTGTCACATAACCAGTCATACTACAATTTTGACATGTAGCTCAGTTTGTTGTGAAAGTTACATTACATCAAAACATAAAGAAAGTGTGAAAACTTTCAAATTGTTTGATACCAGTATATCAAATGTTTTTGGGGTTTTGTTTTTATAGAATGACCTATGTATGTAACAAATAGTTGCAACTGACTGTGGAGCAGCAGTAAAGTACATGGATAGGTGTTTTATACAGGAGACATTTAAACATTTCGTGTGGAGTTAAACTCTGACATACAGTAAAACGACATGAGAAGATAAGAGTTGGCAGAGATGAGGGTGATATTGTAAATGAGGGCCAAAGAATGAGATGTGATTCCTTTAAAGAGTCCCTGACCTGATTACATGGCGATAAACTGCTCTTCAGCTTTCTTGAGGCGACATCATCAGGAAATCTGTACGAAACTTCAATTTCAATTTCTTATCTGAGACATTTTAAAATGAGTCAGTGTGGCAACAAAAAAAATTCTAAACAGATGAGTTCACAGAGAAATCATAGATTATGGAGTTTTACTAAAAAATAAAACAACAGGAACAAATAGGAAGAGCTATGAAAAGACAAAACCTGATCACTGAAGCAGTGAAAAGTAAACCAGA
The DNA here is from genome assembly GCA_036023855.1 of Gadopsis marmoratus. NCBI lineage: Eukaryota > Metazoa > Chordata > Actinopteri > Centrarchiformes > Percichthyidae > Gadopsis > Gadopsis marmoratus. Next base: position 42,769 of record JAVQJF010099686.1, on the reverse strand, counting down.
GAATACAACAGAGAAATAATCTGAAAAGAAACATGCAGTATGAAGGAGCATACAGCAAGTTAGGAAGTGTACAGTAGGAACACATGAGAATAACCACTTCAACATCATAACTTCTAGCTGATCATACATCGAGATTTAAGGCTGCGATCAAAGACAGACCACGTTGTCTCAAGCGTCAAGTTCCCTCAGAAAATACCAGTTTTGCTTGTGCCACTGTAGCATGAAGCAGTGAAGCTATCATGATGGCTCATGAATGTGATAGTGATTATTATAGTAACAAAACCTGTCTGTTAACATGATTACTACTGTGGGACATTTGGGGAGTAAGAGAAGGTGATGGGAATAAGAAATTGGAAAGTCAGCTAACGTTATAGCAAAAGGTTCAGAGACCAGTGTTGGTTAGTCGCAAAAATAACAAAACATTTACGGACTATACAAAAATAATGTATGTAGGCCAAGTATATTTTATGACATGAGATTTCTTTAGAATTTAGACAACTATTTCAAATGACTCTATTCTTAAGATCTGCTGCGAGATATCCGCTAAAACCACCCAAACAATGCACATAAAATGGAGATGAAACTAAACCAGGTATATGTAAAGTCCTGTTCCTCTCTGTACACCTCAGTCACAGCCTGCTCTCTACTCAACACGACCCTGTTTCACTTCACCATCTATTCACTAGGGCATTAAGCTTATATGGTTCAGCTGGGCAGCAACCATTGTCCTGGCTGCTCTGCTGCCTATGGGTTTTGTAGTCTTTTAACAGATGCCATGATGGTTTTTAGTCTACCGAGAGGGAATGCATCTCCCCTCTATGACACTGCCTCTCATGAAATCAGAATGTATACAGATTTACAGATTTGTCTCCACATATAAATTTTAAATATAAGACCAAGCTAAAGTCCAGACAACAACCATGTATGCACTCGAGTTGTGAGGATATTTCTACATGTAATGCAGGCCTTTTACGTCTTATACCACATTTTTAAAGTATCACAGGGTTTCCTGCACCCCTGGGCTCTCTGCTTGTCCCACAGCAGTTGCATTTAGCCTTTAGCTGTGTGACAGTGAGAGACAATGTAAGTCCATGAGCTGCCGTGCTAAAATACATCACACAGGTAGATATGAAATGAGTGTACTGAGCGTCTTTGAGTGTACTGATATTATCCATGATTTAAATATAAAATGTGTCGCCTCCTTTTGCTATCCCATGGCATCCTGTACAGTAAATGCGTTGCCCTCCACAATGCCTCCACACAAGGCTGAACCTTCAGGTTCAACGGAGTTTGATTGTGTCCGTCTGTTGTTGTGCGTATCTGCCCACGTAAAAAAAACAAAAACCCATCTCTCGCAGTAATAATAGAAGATAATAACGGCATTGTGTTGCAGCTTAATCATTTACATGGTCTGGTTTTTGAAGTTAAATAAAACGTGCCTTTTGCAAACAAAAAAACAGTGAAATTATGAATGCGTTCTGGCAGAATGCTCTGTGTCAGCAAACAGCTAACCCATCCACACCCATTACACCTGACCGTCACATTCATCTGTATGCTGCTGCTATACAGGCTAGAGCCTCCTCCACTCAGAGCATTTGCTTCAAATCTGCTGTGTTTGTACTCTGCATGGATGGTTTCTCTGAGTTATTGATGTACTGTATTGCATCGCCGTGTGTAAAACGATGGCACAAAGTCAACGTATGACCATTTAAATAAATAAAACACATGATATAGGCCACTTCTGTTTGCATGACACATACACAAAGGCACAAAGTACTGACATTTTGAACTTCTTTGAACAAACATAGAAATACATAGGGTGTAGATTTCTATCATTTCCTCAAATGAAAAACGAGAGCCCTCCTCTACTGCCATTTAAAAGCGGTTTGGGAAAATAATTTACAAATTCCCATGTGTGCTATTTATATAAAAGCTGAATACCTACAACGCAGCCTAAGAAGTGAGCATAGCTTCATGCAGGTTGGCATGCTGGGCTGACTCAGTACAGTACTGATAAGATGGCATGCAGGATTTAGTGCTTTACATATTTAAGAAGGGTATGTTTGTAGTAACATAAACAAAGTGTGAGCAGAGGACTGATGGAATTGATACAGGGAGACTTGAGAGCTCTCACACCAGGAACCTGTATAACTTGCACCTAAGCAACAAGTATCCATAGATTACCATAAGCGTATTTTTCCTTATTCCTGACGGAGAAAAGCATTTGTTGTCTCTGCGTATTTCTATTTTTAAGTGTCGATCGTTCCTCTATGTTTTACAGCTTTTCTGTGGACAGTTTTTATCATCTCAGTTGTCATATCTAGAGATTGATATTAGCCTAAATCGTACCATCCTGTTCAAGAAAGCATCAGTTTTAGTTATAGATACTTTGGAATATCAACTTAGAAAACACAGAGAAGGTTGAACATACTGCGGCATATCTTAGAATGGAAAGGTTAAAAAAAAAAGACAAAGAAAAAATCAAATGTGAATCTGGAATCTTAATGATTTCCTTAAACTAAAGTGAGTTCTTATCAACAGCACCATTCATTCTAGGCCCTTGGAGTAAACAGGTAATTAGACATGAAGAGGGCAGATAGCATCTGTTTTGACGGCACTGAAAATCTGACAGAGTCTCAGGCCGTATACGAACATGCTCATCAGATAAAGGAGCTTGTGGAAGGGTGAGCTGAAGGTTAGAAGAACTATTATTATTATTTTCTTTTCCACGTTGCCATTGTTAGCCTAATATGTGCACTTCCACAGGCTCAAAGAGACACAGTACTTTGATTTTCAAAAACAGAAGAGTTAAAAACAACATCCTCTTGTCCGTTTCCTTCTCTTCCTTCTCTGCGCCGCCTGGATTAAAAGCATTTAGCAAGTGAATGATGAAAAGCAGTGAGGAGGAGTTTATAACACTACTGCCTTATCTCCTCATCTATACTTGGATCATAGATTTTGCATGAGGATTTACTGGGATATGGAAACAAAGCAGGTATAAATGCCAAGAAATACAATGTTAAATCCCAAGCCTTTATCTTCCTTGTCTCTATATTTAGGGATCTGATTGTGGGATGCAGTGAACAGTGTGGTCGCAGAGCCGTCGTCGTGCTCTTCAAGGTGGCCAATGATGCTTTGAAAAACAAGTAGATCTTCATAACAGATGAGGAGAAAGCCAAACCCCGATCACAAAGACAGCCTTTGTCAGTGCTCCAATATGCCGTGACTGTCTGACAAACTTGTTGGAGTTGATAAGGAGGTTTAAAACAGCCCTGAGCTTTTCACATGGGAACACTCGTAAACTTCCTCGGGTGGTGTAACTGGACCCCTCATGTTACGGTACCAGTAGAGCAGCTGCCTTTCTTCTCCCATCCTCAGATACACTGCTGCATCCAACTTATCCGATGGTTGATTGCGTGGCTGCGAACAGGGTGTGTGTGTGTTTGAGAAAGAAAAGGAATGAAACAGGGGTAAGATGGAGAGAGAAGGGTAATTTCCCAGAGTTCCTATCTATGGGATAAACATATAAAGTAGTGGGGCAGTTTACTGCAGATTAAAGTGATTAGAGAACAGTATGACAAGGACAGAGGACATGGGCTGAGGGGGGTGTTCATTGTGCGCTTCAGATAAACAACCTGCACATGGACAAGGGCGAAAGCTAAACACATCAGGGACAACAACGTTACAGCACAAGTGTACGTGTCCTGCAGCATGTTGGTTTGGAATAAAAGCTCTGCACTGTCTGCATCGCAATACAAAATCAGAACAGGCTTTTCTGTCATTACATACTGTAATGTGTGCAGGACACACAGTTTAAATGCAGCATTTACCACCATATAAAAGGCAGAATAAATACAACTCTGGAACAAAACTTTAGAATTACTACATGGATATCTGTGAACAATGAGGGCAATGCAAAAATTAAAGTATGCATGCATTGAATCCTGTACGTTTAATGCAATGCTGATGCGATACTCACGTTGGTGTGGTGTGACCACCCTCAGTAATGCAATGATTGGGCATATAGTCCTCACATGTATATTATCAATTATCCAATCTGCAGATGATCTATAGATCTATATACACAGGTGTGTTCACATCCTCACCTTTACCTGAGAAAGAGCATTTGCATGTAGACGTTTTTTTGTAGTTCTTGTGAAAAGTATCAAGAATGGCCTTGGTAATCAAATACTGAGTTAGAGTTCATTGACTTCTTTGATAACTTTTAAAGTTCAGATTGTGAAGTCGTGAGGCGACTCCAGGTAAAAGAGATTTAATAATTCAGTTGGGTGTTTTTTTTTTCAGTTTTACTCCGTTTTGACAGAGGAATTACCTCCCAAATCATTCTAAATCCCAAGATCAAGACTTGTTGGCGGTTCTCCAAACACTTTTCTTTCTATGACAGAAAAATCAGAGCAGGTCCAACAGTGTTGGCCTGGTTATGGGATCATCAGGTGACAGCATCCTCAATGTCATGTCTGCCATTGAGGATCGTTAGCCAAGTGTCTGTGACGATAACCTTTAAATGAAACTACACCGCCCTCTACTGGAACTGGATAACTCCTACAGGATATATACTTTAAAGGTTGTTTCACATACATTTCTAATGAAGATTTTTTTCTCTCTGGTATTTAGCTGTGACATTGGTGATGACATTTTAAAAACTCAGCTACAACTTATATCTTCTACGAAAACTGTTAATGGTGTATTCTGTGGAGTAACAGGGACAGTGACTATGAACAAATAAATTGCTGTTGAATTTTTTAATGAATTGTTTCAATACGGGCTTTTGTTTTAGCACATACTGATCACTGAACTGATGATCCCACCTTCTGTAAACAGTATAAATATTCAGTATGAATATTATGACCAGAGCCTGCTCAGCAACTGCAGCTAACCACAGGGCAGTGTTCATATTCATCTCCCTCAACAGTAAGTCCTCCACATTTTCACTGGTGACAGTAAACTTCTAAATTATTTCTAAATAAAGGAATTAAACCGATTAAAGCCCTCAAGGAAAGTTAGGTTGATGAGTCAAAATTTCTGATTATTTTACCATGAAAGGTGTGTTCAGTATGAACCTTATTTATTCATGTTAATTGTCCTCAAGGCTTTCACTGTTGAACTGATCCCAACTCTCATTTCTTTGCAATAAAAACTAATTTATCATAACAGCAGTTAGTGCACTATTTTTATTATAGTTGCACTGTAAATTAGCTAATTTACTTTTGGTGGTTGTAAAGAATAAAAGCAAACCAACATCTTTCCCAACATCTAAAAGACGGGACGTTCAGAAACAGCATTCATTCTTCACTTGCATGTTTATTTCAGCTCCAGTATTACATACTGCAGCAGCATTACCACAATCGTTTCATATTTGCATGGTCAAACCTCCAAGCATTACTGTTGTGGAAATGGCACTCAGCAAAAACATCACGTCAACTCCCATTTCAATCATTTGTGCGTAAATAGCGTAAACATATTTACATCGTGGAAATCCACACGTAGAATATCAGCCCTCCTGTCTCCTTTAAAATATAAGCCTCTATTAGAACCACTGCTTTGACACGTTAAAAGTACTTGGACACAGGTGTGTTGCAACACAGTTTGGGAATTATGATTAACTATTAAGAATCTATCAGAAAAAAAAAAACTTGATGGGGATGATGGGGAAGAGCAATAAGAAATAATGCAATAAATCAAAAGCTATTCTGACTGGCTTCATTTTACTTTTGTTTAACTTAAAAATCAGAGGTGTTTTGTCAGTGGATCAACTGAAACACTGCGATTAGACTTAGATTAGAATAAAACAGAAGCTATGACAATTAAGCTACTTTTCTATTCAAGCTGACAAAACATGTTATCCATTCATGTGAAAACCACATTGCATTCAACACAAGTTCTTTATATAGTCTAAATCGACTGATCAGTAAATAAAAATTAGGTTACAATGTCATTTTCCACAATATTCATAACATACAATTTCCACTTTGAATTGCATTTGCTCAAGTACTTTAGTAGTCAATGAAATGTTTTGGAGAAGCAAATGAAGCTTTTGACACCATTGAGATATACACACACACACACACACACACACAGAAAATAAGCCCCAAGAGCTAAATGAGAGATACTGAAGAATTCAAGTGATGAGGCAATTTAACGCCACTCTGAGTGGAAACTGATGGGCAAAAAGGTGTAATGAGTAAGATGCATAGAATACAATCCATGTCTTTGGTACAATAATAATGACCAAGCATAATGACGCTATTGCTAAAGGGTTTGTGAGACCACTGGAATCTGATGAACTCTGACCTTTAGCAAAGGCAAAAAACAAATGCCATAATTAAAAACAAATAAATCGGGCTGCTTGCTGGATTACATCAATATCTGGGGGAATGTCTTGACTACTGAATGGAAAATAGTTGGAACAGAGGCTGGAGAGAGCAGTGAGCACACAGGAAATGGGTAACTACAACAAGATGGGTGAAAATAAAAGAAATAGCATTGCCTGTTCACCAGCTGATTTGATCAGGCTTTCACTGGTCTCGTGGTAACAAAGAGTGTCCAAGGTCATCGGTCAGTTTCAACATAAAATGTTTGTATATTTCGGATCACAGAAAGTCTACACTTTAAGTTTCAGCCAAACTTAAACTCTGAAAATATTTGATATACAATCTACAACCTTTATGTTAAAAGGTCAATACGCCACTCAAAAGCTAAACATCACACCTGTACAAAATGCCCATGAAGGTTGAGATAAGTAACAATGTTATCTGATCCACCTGTGGACCAATGTAATGTAGGTTCTCAGAAATAGTCACCCTCAAAATATATATTCATGTTTTTGAATACATATAAACAAGCCGCCTTCTTTCTGCAACATTCTACAATGATTCTTGAAATCAGACTATTATTGTGCGTGATTCGGCAGCACAGTAGTGCTGTGCTTCAACAAGGCAAATAACTGGGCCATTACGGCCTACACCTCGATACTGAGAGTCTCAGAGGGAAAAGCATGGTATGTTGCACTTAAAGCAAAAAAATATATATATATATATTTCAAAAAGAAAATTGCTGCAGAGAGATAATAATTAAAAAGCATTCAGTTTAGTAAGTTCAGATTATGACAAATGTGACCAGTTATGATCTAAAGCTCCACTATAAGATTTTATCAAGAGAGCAGTAGCTACTTTGCAAGAGCTTGGACCAAACTAAAATAAAATATGGAAATTAATATTTTCTGGCAAAATCCAGAGTGCAAAAGAGGAAAAAGAACAAAAACAAACATGAAGCAGCATATAATTTTCATGAGGCACTTGGAAAGCGCAGCTGTTCCGCTCGTCATGGAGTGAAAATAAGGAACGTGTTGGAATGTTTTCTCTTATAAATACACAATGAAATAAAACAAACAAGCACTGTGCTCCATCCACATGCATAAAATGCATGCCTCGGAAAGCTAACAAAATAAATAAAAAAGTTCCAATATTAAGAACTATTAACATCATTCAAGACAACGTAATGATACGCTCACCACATTTAGAAAAGAGACTTTGGAGAGTTGTGGTTGATGTGGAATGGAGGAGGAAGAAGATGACCATTCAGCTCTTCTGCATATGTATACCCGTTGCATATCCTGGTTGTGCAACATCATCTTATCTTGAAGACACACACACACACACACACACACACACACACTAAGGAGTGATATTCTCTGCCATTCCTCCACCATGACAAATTCCCTATGAGACAACAATTGTTGTTATTTCCTCAGACAGCACAGCTCAAGCAGCTTCAGGTTGGAGCCTCCTTTCATCAGTTCCAGTCTAGGTGTGGTTTTCTTTAACACACTTCCCATTACATCGGTCCAGGTCCTGCCTCCGATTCCAGCTGCTGCTTTGTCAGGAAGTACTTGAAGAACTCGTACACTGACCAGGCAATGGCAGTGGAGGGCATCTGGTATATAATTCGAGCTTGGACGCCTTTGAAGAAGGCCGCCAGACCACCAAGTCGGTACACCGTCCTGAAGGCGTTAGCCATTCCTGATAGGTGGCCGCTGATGTGCATGGAATTGAGTGCTACATTCTCTTGTGTGTTGAGCAGCGTTTTACAAACATCTAGTGGAGTGGTTATTGCTGCGGAAATGGCTCCTGCCGCCGCTCCCGACAATATGTGGCTGCCAGGGTGGTAATGTCTGTGGGGGTTAAACTCTTCCTGCATCAGCTCGTAGGTGATGAAGTGAACGGCCTGGAAAGGGATGTTCATGGTCAGCTGTGTGCTGTAGCTGCGGTAGAAGGCTCCTACACCCTCAGTACGCGTTACTGTTTGAACGCAGTCCCAAAGGCCTCGATATGGCGAGTTGTACATTTGCATCCTCTGCTTTATTACTGAGCCAGGGAAGGAAACAAGGAACCATGTTTAACCACATACATTTTATATGCATTATGTACAATCTTATACTTTGCACTTATGACTAAAATATCTCAAACAACGTGGCAAGGACAGGCTTTTAGAAGACAAATAAGGGATTAGTTCTCCCAGAAAATATTTGTTACATGCAAAACATTTGTGTAAACAAAAAAAAGTTTAATATGTTTAAAATGTGTTAATGGGGAAGCCAGACAGTCAAATAAAAGACAACAAAATGTGTGAAACAAAAAGAGATAAAAGGATCAACCTTAACGCTGCAGGTGGACAAAAGACTTTTGAATGATGCCACGGTCTATCTAATTGGCATGTTCCCACCACATCAACCATTTCATTAATTAAGTTTGCTGGCCAGTACAGCACAGGAGCAGTTTGAGTAGCTCCTGTCTTAAAAGGATAGGACTTGGATTATTGACAATAGCAGATATATAGAATAAGTCTTTTTGATGAGTTTTTTGGACAACAGTGGAGCTGTATGGCACAGAGGAATAAAGAATATCAGGCACTGGACACACAGATACTTGTTAGAAGCATCAATTGATTGTTCATTTTGTTCTTTTCATGGGATTTGTTGACAATAAGAAAATTATAGAATATCATAAACTTGATCCTGTAAGGGACAAGAAAGATCCTTCTTGGGATTTCTTCTCTTACCTTCAGCCGGGTTCATGATGGCATCATGGAGGACAGTGGCCACACTACCTGCCAAACCTGTTAAAACATAAACCGATGTTAAATCGAGTCTAAATCAATGACTGTGTTTACAAGAATCTTAACATCAAAATAATTTGTTATAGAGACGAACATACTTTAATTGTGGTCTGGATTCAAATTACTTAACTCCAGGCCACGTTGCTTAACCCACTGCGAAAGCAGTTAGCGTGACAATCTAGTGACTTGTGTTGAGACGGGGGAACTTGTACCATTGGCTAAATGGCTGTTGCCTCCACTCTGAATGACGTCACTTAGCGAGTGTTTGACCCGTTCGTAGCAGGCAAAGTAGAGCGCATGGGCGGGTCCGGCTCCCATCATGGTGATGTTGAGGCCCCTCAGCGGTCTGAAGATGCCTTCTGTCCGGATGATCCTTCTCAGAGCCTCATACACACCCCTGTACTGTGCATTTGGGTCTGGCTGCAGGCTCTGCATCCTCGTCTGAAAAAAAAAAATAAACACACACATATTTAATCCATCACTTGCTCCAGTTTGGTTAGATTTGACAATGACAGTATCCAAGCAAGGGCGTGAATGTGACTCTGTTAAGTGGGCACCTGGTGCAGGCCAAATCACGAGGCCTTGATGTGTTGTTCCCTGTGATGCTGTCACATTGCTCTGACAGTAAGTGCACTTGGCAGCAGTGAGGTCCCGGCTGAGTGATGTGTGTGTCTCTCCCAAAGCTGGTGTAGGAGGCTGTGGCAGCTCTTTGTTTTACTCCACCATGCCAAGTTATCTGGACACCACAAAGCATGTTTTTATTTGTGAGACGTGGGGCTGTTTCAGGAGATAGGCCGAGTCTATCTTCCCCAGCATGTTCTCATGCGTTTCCTTCCTTTGGCTTAACAATAAAATATCAATTACATTTCCGTTGGATACAGATTTGTGAACTTGGGGCACGCAGAACTTGGCAGCGCGGTTTACGCTTTAAGTTTGTGTGACTGAATTTATGCACTATACATCACATTGTTCTGTTGAAGACAGAAACAAAAGTGTGACTTTTTTTTAATAGAAAACTGATTAACTACTTACAATATCTGTCTTCTCTAGAGATAATCTGAAGGGTAACTTGTGCTGGGCACAAAGCAACATACTAAATGATCAAACTGTATCCAAGGACTGCACTTTTTTTTTTTAGGAGGTGCCTAATGATAAAATGCACCTCACGCACCAACATGAGCATGTCGGGAAAGATAGTGGTTATGTTTCTAAACGCCAACACTACTTGTTGGTCCAAGAAAGGACATGAAAGCTGGATACATTACTTTTTGCCTCTCTGTATAACCGGCATGTCGCTTCTTGCATTGACTCTGACACCAGTGAACAATGAATACTTCATTTTCAACTATAAAAAAGCCCATATATCATTATCAGACTTTAAACTCTCAAATTCTGATATTGGTATTGGCTTTGAAAAGACATAATAATAACTGAGCTATAATAACAATTCCACAAAGTGGGATGTTGTGTATTTTAAGGAGATGTTGGCACAAAAGATGAAATGTAGTGGAAAAACAGTTAGTCCAGCAGTTTCAGGTTTAACATTCGAGCAAGCATGAAAATTAGATAATCATAAGGTTCTCAACAGAATCTCTTCATTTAGGATTTATAAATAAACTGTTTTTTTTACAGTACTCATAATATGAAACAGTTAATGACATCACTACATTAAACATGAGTGTTGTCTGCATACAGATGCTATTAACTATTAACATCACTGTACGACTGTAGTAACAAAACCATTTAAGCATAATAAAAAGGAAACACTCCAATCTTCTACTTTAGACTCTGTCCCATCTTTCTAATTTACATGTGGGAATGCAGCTTTTGCAAGGCTCTGTGGCAGTTTACTAATCAACACTGCAGAAGAACAATTGCATACACACCCTTTACTGCGTGAGGCTGATTCCTAATGTGTGCAACACTGATAAGATCCCCCTGTTAGCATTAGCACAGGCTACTCCCCGAGTCCTTGCTGCATCTTGTTCTTTACGGAGAGATTGCAACATGCAGTAAATTGACAAGTCCCGTGGATTTTTACCACAATCCACTGAAATTCAAAATAAATATACTAATTCTTATTAAAAACAGACTTGACTTTCTGCTGAACACATCTCAAGCTTGATGTGTGACACCAGTTTATTACTTCATCGAACACAGTTTAGATTCTTTAACTGGAAATAAAATGCATTGGGAGTCTCTCTTAGACGCAGTTATCCTATTCTGTAAAGTGCAAACACCAACGCAAAGTAAATTGGAATGAGTAGGAACTATGACATCTAGACTTTCATCAGTCTAGATGGACTGAAATTTCAAAACAGGTTGTTTGTCAACTCCAGACATGCTGATCAAACAGAATGGGCATTGTGAAAACTTAAAAATGCCAAGAGGAAATGGCAACACTGGTTTGTGTAATAAAGGGCCATACATTAATTTGGAAACACCGAAACAAAGAGGATGTAATGATGTTTATTTATATTGCAGCGTTAATGAAGTTGTCTTGTGCCACATCAAGATTATTGTTGGGGTAGAGCAGGACGTCAAATTATCAAAAACAATACTACATTGTTAGAAAACAATAGCTAAGCAGAACGGGAGGATTGCAGGGGCAAAGTTCACAATCAGACCAACCGTTTGCACACACAAGCCAATTTCTAACAATCTTGGAAAAATTGCCAACCATTTCATTTAGCTGCTGAACGTTAACGCTTCAAAGTTCTGACTTCAAGATGGCACTCATCAGTTAACACATTTGGTTTTTTTTCGACTCGCCAAACACCGCTCAGACAAAGAGCTGAAGTCAGGAGGGGTGTCTCTGTCTATGAACTCATGTGATCACCGCACCTCTGCGACAGCCGCTGCATTTGACTTCAGGGCGCTACCTTTCTAACTTGGACCTTAATTACGAATGACATTAAAGCAGTTGTGAGCGTCGCTCGTTTGTGGAAAGTTAAAATCTTCACTTGGGCACTAACTTGATGTACAACAGGTCAGACCTGACAGACCCGACTGTTGTCAGGAGATTATAGTGTTCATTTCCCTACGCTCAAAATATTTAGGAACCACATAACATTTTAAGAAAGATGGAGTTAACAACAAATTAAAATCTAAATTATATTTTATTTTTGCTGCAACTCAATTATTTTCATTATCTATTATTTTTCAGATTACTTTGTCCATTAATCGTTTAGTCTGTGAGATTTGGGGAAAAACGTTTGTTTGTTGTTTTGTAGGACCAATGTTTACAATGATTAAAACACAGACACATGCAGCAAATAATCACATTTGAGAAGCTGTAACTAGCAAATATTTGTCATTTTTATTGAAAAATGAAACAATTAAATCGATTAGGGAAAAACAACCAACACTCACACTGCACATTTTCTACAGTGGCTTTTGTTTATTTTGTAGGCAACACAGTTACACGACTTCACGGCCACTAGTCCTTGTTCATTCTGTACATTTCTTCATTTGACACATCTGCTGTAAATGTGGTTAAATGCTACTTTACATTTAGTGGCACTGTGAGCAATCACAACGCAGTTCAACCATAATATAATAAGGGTCTTGATCATATTAGTGTCATACAGCGTTGATTTAATCTTGGACATTCCAAGTGTTAGTTTTCTAGTGGAGCCAACAGCCCAACTTGGGATACATTCGGGTGGCGCGACAAAAGTTAACTTTGCAACGTTGCCTGGGTGACGCGGCAATAATCCGACCGCTTTAAGGTTCAAGGCAGGTACCTGACCTTCATCAGCCCACGTCGGTACTAGGACAAGTCTGGATCACTCACTCCGCTCCGCTGCGCAGGAGGACGCACGGACACGTGTTTACACGGCGCAGAAACGAGCTCACGATTGAAACGACGAGAACTTCGTCAAAACCGTAACCGTGTCCGAACACGACTTTGGTAAATGACCGGTCACAGTAAAGCTGCGCTGCGTTAGCAAAGTCGATACTCGTGTGGGAACACGGTACAAACGTGACCGCGCGCTGTGTGTGTTTTTTTAATACAGTGTCCCCTGAGCTAACCTGCTCAACTAGTCTGGTCGGTCTGCCTTGTAGCGCGGAGCAGCCTGTCGCGCGTAAACGAGCTAACGAGGCTAACGACGGATGGGCAGCGTCAACATGTCACAGCTAACATTCCGTTAGCAAGCTGCGCGTACAAACAGCCACCGGGCTGTAGTGGCGAAACAACGTGCTGCCACGCTGCGTGTGCGTTACCTTGACAGAGTCCACGGGATACATCACCGTGTGCTCCAGCACGCCAGCCACGGCTCCTGCTGTCATGTGGGTCGCGACTGAGACATGAGGTGGCAAGCTCTCGTAGTCCCCGTCGCCATCAAAAGGCTCGTCGTCTTTGCTTTTGATCTGCGACATCGCCAGAGTTGCCACCACACGGTCCGAGCTCAACTCCATGCGCGGTGAGCTCTGCCGCTCACGGTCCCCTGTGCGGGAGAGCTCACTCAGGGAGGTGTCGGCGGCGTGGACCGCCACAACACCATCGCTACTTAGTGGAGTTCCAGCGCCCTTGTGACGTAATAGGACGCGTGGGGGGGGGGGGGGCGTGGCTCACGTGAATCGGCGCCAATCATTATGCAGATTGTCAGCAATCGGGCGGGACCTTGGTGTGAGGCGGCCAATGAAAAGTTTCCAAGGTAGAGTCCGCTGACACTTCGCAGCCCTGCTGGCGTCCGTTTATCTCATGAGAGCTCTTGAATGGGTTTGACAAAAGTATAATCGCACAGTCCTTCTTGACTAGATAAGTGGGTTTGGTCTCCTCATCAGGCGGCCTGTGTTCATTAATGCTGTACAGAAATCTCCAATTCGTGGTTTCATTGCACTGAACATGGTTGTGAAGGTGATGGAAGAAAAATTCAGATCCTTAGACTATTTAAGCAAAAAGTGGTAATAACCTACTGCAATATAAAAATACTCTACTCCTAGCCTAGGCCTTTTAAAAACAAGGTGCTATATTTGTAATTTGCAGTTATAGTATTTCTCTTTTCATTCTTTGCTCGTTTGTTTTTTGTTTTGTGCAACATAGAACAATACAAAGTTTCAAATCTATGGAAATAAAGTTGTGCTTAGACAGGAGCTTCTGGTGGCACTTCTTTTGGTCTTTTGGAGTGTAGAATTATTAAATACTGCATTGGAAAATTAATTGAAGTTAATTATCTTAGGCACTGAGGAACCACAGAACAAAAGGTGCCACCACATGGTGGCTACAATGAAACATCTTTGTCTAAATGACAAAGCTTTGACAAGTTTTAAAGTAAAGTGAGCAAACACAACCTCACACCACCTTTTCACCTGTTAAATTTGAACATACTGCTCTGCGCATATCACCCGTACTTCACATATGAGCAGTCATGAAATAGTCTAGAGTCGAGACCAGAAGCCTTTTAAGCAAAGGGATGCACCACATCCATGTTTTAGTCTCAGCTCCTGATTAAGACATTGTCACACTTTCAGACATGCATATTAGATAATGCTACCTTACAGGTTCAGATGAATTACTTACGAGACCAGTCTTAGTCAGGCTAAATTAATGCTTTCTCATTACACAGCTTATTCCTAGTTATTTATCATGTTTTTGTGTCATCCTGTCTCTTGTTGCAGAGGTTTAAATTTCACCTCGATCTCCAACTGGAAGTTTGTGTTTATGCCATCATCTGCTTCGACTGAACATTCTAAAGATTCAAGCCACTCTCCTTTTTACATTACAGAGAGATCTGGGCAGATTTATCTTCTCATTTTGTGAACTACCTGTTGGTCAAAATATTTTGATTTGTAAATCATATTATTCTTTTGAACAAAGAAAACACAGCATTAATCATCTTTACAGCAAATGAGTTGGACTATGTTAACTCTCTTGTGTCGCTCGCCATTACATAAGCTCGACACACAAAGCACACTGTGGGCGTGTCGTCGAGGCGGTGTGGCATATCAGTGACTCAGCATTATATGCGCCGGACATCTTAAAAAGCCACTTGTTCAAGCAGTGTTGCTGCAGCTGGTATTCACATGTTCAGTATAAGGAAACTACAGTCAGAGCTGTGAGACTGACTAGCTCCAGTCGTCATATGCTATTTGACACACCGAGTTAAATGTTAGGTCTCTCCTCTTTACTGTTGACTGCAAGTTTCAGTATCAGCAATATGAATTCTTTCTAAATTCTGAAGTACAGCAGGAAAAGCAAGAACTGTACTACAAAACTGTACTAAAATACCATCCCATCCAACATGCCAATCAGAAATTGCAACAATATACTGATTTAGTATTTTACTGTGGACGTTGCAATGATTGAAGGCTACCAATAGCATCTAGTGGGGGCCGCACAGGATGGCACATCATCAAGTATTAACACTTCTCACACACAGGGCATATCAAGAGCTGGATAACTGAAAGGATTTACCTATCTGTCACAAATACACAACTGGACTGAATTTTCTCAGCAGTTATGGCAAAGCTGAATACCGTAAGGAGTCTAGAGGAAGACGGCCACTCTTCTAAATTAGTACCATCTCTTTTGTCCCATTTGCATTACCAGCAGCCTTGCCTGGGGTCAGACACCATTTGTGCAGTCTGATCTCCTCCTTGTGAAATGAACAGCAAGACAAGTACACCACAACACCACACCTCAATGACTGAATTGCAATGTGACAACATTTATTTCGCATTCATCTGTGCAAACATTTCACTAGACCACTTTCATATAAATAATGGGACATGGGCTCTCATTTACAATCCCCTCACAGCAGTGATACGACAGCTTCTGAAAATGAAGCCCAATGTAAATATATGCAACGGTACCCAAGTTCAACATCAGATGACCCAACACAATCATTTTCAGCAGGGCTTCAGGAGAAATCGATACTCTTGACAAAAGAGCATGTGTGTTTTGGAGTCTCCCCAACAGTGACAAGACATGTATTGCACTAGTATAGCTATTAAAGGCTACTTGTCTTGTTGAGGCAGAACAACCTGGGAAAAAAACACTGGGGGAAAAAAAGACCATTGCAGGTGGAATTGCATCTCAACTGTGTTACAAAGTGATCCTTCCACTAATTATATATCGTATTGCATTTGAGGTTTCTGTAGAAATGGTGAGTGCTTGTACAACAACTATAAATACAAAAAAGAATACCATACACACAAAAGGCATGAGGAAAGGCAAATGCCCAATAAACTGCTGCCGTATTTGTGCAACTTTGTCAAATTGAAAGTATAGGCTTCATAATTATTTAGGTATGGAATACTAGCTAGCCAGCAAAGTACCGTTGTGTTTGTGTTTTTTAGAAATAAAACAGAAGACACCTGGAGGCAGTTGCCATTTTGACTAAATGCAGCAGGCAAGAAAAAGACATTTCAGTATTGAACAAAATAACGTCAACACAAACATTTTCATGGCACAGGTAAGCCTGAAGACTTACATAAGTCCTTACTCATTTGTCCACTCCTGGGAGAAGCCATGTTTTCAGGGTGGAAACCTTCAAAAGCACACTGAACAAGCAGATGGCCTAAGAGAGAAAAGGAGTAAAGCTTGGCTTTGGAAAGTCAGACATGCTGTCCACGTTTTATGCTCAACAAAGTTTAGAGGGTGATAGGGAGTGTGGGTGAGCCAAGGCCATCTTCCAACCATGGTACAGAGGAGGGAGTGCAGCGTTGCGCTGTGCGCCGATGGATGCGGCGGAGTCGCAGTAAGTACAGCATAATAGACAACAAGACAATGAAGATACAAGCCAGGAATAAGTAGTGGTTGTTGACAAAGGAGAAGCTGTGCCGCCAGTGAGAGTGTGCTCCTTTCAGACTTTCCTGCTGGATGTCCCTAGAAGAGGCAAAAAGAACCCAAACATATCCACATATTACAGAATGTTTGAGACACTCCTCAGCTTTAATATACCTTCTGCTACTCAATGCCAATCCAATCCTAAAAGCTGATCATTGTTTCAACTCTCCACTCACGTTCAAAATAAGAGTGTGCCGTCATCAAAGATGAAGCTTAACCAATGATTCCTCCACTTACATAGAACAGATTTAACCACATGGGATCTAAGATGATCATTTTTGCTGGCTAACACTATTTAGTGTCTAAGAACAGGGCACACGTGAGAGCAACTTTCTTACCTCAGAGGCAGGAACCGTGTCCTATAAAGAATAGCTCCAAGAGTCCATTGGACCTCTTTATCATAGACCAATAGAGCAGTCTTCAGGTTTTTATAATTGGCTGGGAAAGAGAAGCCTGAGTGCAATACTTCATTCATCCATGCAGATTTAAAACACTGGTACCTGCAGACAGAAACATGGAGCCATTGATAAACATTCTTGTCCAAACTAACAGGTATCTTGTCTTTAGTTGAGCTTTAGAAGTAGACTGATAATCTTGTGTGACTTACTTCAGTCTGTGAAGATCCGCATGCGAGGCATACAAGCCAGAGTCGAAGCGTTCCCTCAGGGTCTTCCACTGGGTGGAACAGTAACTCTGTAAAATTTACATATTTTAAACAACATCAACAGGGAAGTTTCCAGAGATGAATAAACAGTTCATTAACCTCTGTTGCTCCAAAATAATTATATACTATTAAAACTACAGTAGTATAATACTAGCAAAAATCAAAGGCCAAACAGAAATCATTTTATCGATGTTAATATGTATTAAAAGAAAATTAGGATTAATTGGTTGTGAAAAGGGGCTTTGTACAAAGTTTGTAACTATCCTAAAACATCCTAAAACATAAAAGGCACCTTAAAATCCTTGCTTCAGATGGTAAGTGAAACAGTTTTAGGAAGAAAACACTATAAGTCAAAATAAAAAAAGCCAGTGTTGATGTGATGACTAGCTATTTGACAGACGGCACAAAAATAGAATGGTGCTTTTAACAGCAAGTAGTAAAAAGCTTTCTGAAACATGTAGGAAATAATAAGTAACTTGTTGAGGGTATATCTGGCGTGCTTCATGAGAGTAGATGTGATATTTCTATGTGGCATTTACCTTGGCAGCCTGGGCATATTTAGAAGCATTATAATCCCCTCCCATGCGCAGCACATCCTCCGTGCAGTAGTAGAACTCTGAGAAGCCGTAGAACTGACTGTTGCTGTAGTCAATGGCTGGCTGATAGATACCATTGAGGGAGGTGTGGGTCTCGTTGGTGTGGTTGAGGAACGGTTGGAGAATCTGTCTGCACTGATCAAAGTCTCCCGTGCCTAGCAGATAAAGCTTCTGTGTAGATGGGCCAATTTCGTCGTGCAGGTCTGTGGGTAGACAAGCGTCCAGGAGGGGAGACTCAGCAGTTTCACCAATACGTTGACCTAAGAGCCTGGAGAAATTAGTAATACAGTGTGAAGACACGTGCACTGACTGGCAGGAAACACCTCCAAGAAAAATAAATAATACTTTAAAATCCAGCAATTAGATGGTTGTGGATCTCACTTGTTTCGAGTGGCAGTATTTCTGATGAGGCTCTCCTCGTATCTTTGGCGTGCTGCATTTCCTCCAAAACCCAGGAAGGTGGACACATAAACACGATAAACATGCTCTGTGCGATGTGCGTCACACCCCAAGTTGAACTCGGCCAGTAGGTTCTTGGCAACTTCCTCCTAGGGAACAAACAAAAATCAGTCTGAGAATGATGACAGCCTCATAATATACCCATGCATGACCATATGTTTAACATGTACAGATTGCAGCAGTGCTGACACGAAGCACATTAAGTACCTATGTTTGAGGCCACATAAGAGTAAAACTAAATATTGTTTAATGTCTGTGAAAATTCAATTGAACATCATGTGGTGTAAAGGAGAAACAATGACAGCAAAAAGGACAAGCAGCGCATGCAAAGCCTGCTACTGAATATAAATCTTGACATGGACAACTTCCCTTGCATTTGACGGTATCTACATAAAATACTTAATGTTCTCAGTCCAAAAATCCTGCAATGGAGTCATGCAGCAGGCTTACAGTACGCCCTCAATAGTGGTGAATGGAGAGCAGATCGTCTCCACGGGATAAAAATGGTGCATACAGGTTTAACCAGGGAATGACAGAGGTTGGAAGGAGGGAGAAGAAAGAAAGGGTGAGTGACAAAAACCAAAGACGGCACGAAAACAGAATTGGTTGTGGATAATAACCTGCTGTGGAGAAGCAAAGCTTACAGTTTTGGGCACTTCGTATGCGATCTGTGTGGAGACCCCGCCCATGTCCAGGACACCGGCAGTCCTTTTCCTCACCAGCGCCTCCTGCTGATCGTTGCCTGGGACATGTACCTCCACTACGGCTTGCCCATCTTGAAAGTTTGAAAGGAAACCAGTGACAGAGTCAGTCACATTATGTGACATATTTGTTTTCGTGGTTAGAGTGGAAATGCCCCTAACTTGATATGCATGTTTATGCAGATTGGTTAACATGTAGCACATGAGACATTTAATGGCAAAAAACAAAACAAAAATGTACTTTTTAAAATGGCCCATTGTTGAAATGCTACTTGCTTGGGTACTTACCATTGCGCACATGGTTAAACCTTCCGAGGACAAAGTTTATTCCAATCCATGCATAGACACCTAAAGGCAATGACGACACATTGTAAAGTTAAAACAGACTTTTACCAGCATCTTCAGTCTTGTACTTTTAAATTAGGGTCCACAATAGAGTGAAGAATCCTAAACCACCTAATTTAGGAAATGCTCATTTGCTTCCCATAACAGTTTGTCAGCAAATCTTTCAATTCCCATGAAGTGATGAATCAAAACTATTGCACTGTGTTAAATATAGTTATAACACAAGCATCATGTTTACTAAAGTCACAAATCTCAATAAAACTGCAAAATGCCATAGATTTTAGTTGAGCACACTGATTTCCTTTCCTGTCTGTTCTCATTATTAATTTTATTTACCTTCCTGTTTTCCAGAAATCACTTCCACATGAGAATCAGAGAAGAGGAAGTTGAAGTGGACCGGGATGTCTGTTCGCAGATCCTCAAGAAGTGCTTCTTGTTGACTGAGATTAAACAACCACAGAAATGTCATCAGAAAATGTATGGGTGTATAAACCTAAACATTTCATGCAGCTATATTGACACCTGGGGCTTCTGGACGTTGTGCGAGTTCACATTATAAGACGATGCTCATTAAGCCCAACTCTACCTTTCAGGAAGGATTCTCATCCCAGCTGTGCACAAGATGTACAAGGGCGTTTCTTGGTGCTTATTTTTGGGAATGTGTTGTGCGGCAAAGCTCAGCAGTGGATAGATATAGTCACTGGCTTTCTCTGGTGTTTTAGCCAATTCAGAGATACCTACAAGGTAAAAACAAAAAGACCAAAAACATTATTTTACACTGGGTAAATAACAAGCTAGCTTATAATGGATTGTCTTAAATTATATTGAATCATTTAACTAATTATTATGTATGTAATGCTTATATCCATTCTTTAAAATACTGTTTTGATCCATGAGAAACCGTGCACTCCGTATCTTACCCGGTTTGATCTTCATGACCACTGGCTTGCGGTGTTGATCTCTCATTTGCTGAATGTCCAGCAGTTCATGGGGATTGCCAGTGTGCCGTGGCCAGCAGTACACAAACACCCTGGAGCCGCTGCTGCCGCAGTCCACCACCAGGCCATAGTTCAGGTTGGGGTTGCTTGTATCTGTTGCATCCACGTCAGTAACCCTTGCCAAGTGTCTTTTGGACAACAAAGACTTGTTAAGACAATATCGCCCCCGTTCATTATAACACACACATTTGGGACGCAGCGGTCAGTTTACCTGTGGAAGTGATTTTCCTTTCTGGCCCAGGTGCCGTGCACCTTTCCAGTGACAAGCAGCAGGTAGAACAGTCCTATGAGGCAGAGCACCAGGCCGGTGAGGAGCAGCTGTCTGAGGGAGGGCACCAGGAGCCGGGGAAGGACCTGGGATGACAGGCTGAAATGCCACGAAGCTGGGAAAAGGCACGAAAAGCTGATCCTGTCAACAAACAACAGAGAGAGGGAGAGTCTGAGAAAAGTACGCCTAAATATGCCAGAGATAAAGTTCACGAATCTATCTACATTCCCACGAATGGCAGCAAACCAACCTTCCCATGATGGAGATTGTCTTCTACTTGTTGGTTAGGTGTATATATATCAAGAATCAGTCTACTGAAGGAGGGCGATGTGGCCTGTTCAGCGGCTCCATCCCGTTTCCCTCACTTGTGATCATGACCTTTTAGGGGTAAATATATTTATATATGAATCTTAAAATTATTCGCCTGGTATATGAGACGTTAGACGAAGTGCACTGACTTGTCAACATGACGTTGTGTTCTCGCTATATCGACGCTGTGACGGGAAATGCCAATGCGTTTTAAACCGTAAACAGAAATCATTTCCCATTTGGAAGGACGACAAACACTATTGCTAAAAAGCAACCAAAGTCAACGCTAGCTAGCGTTAACCTCCCGCAAGTGTCCGCCACTGGGCGCGAGCTAAAAAAAAAAAAAACTACGGAATTTTTACTAGTCGTCCGTGTCAACATATCAAAGTTACACGTTCGTGGCCTTTAAAGGATTTCATACTTACTAACGAGTCAAAAGTCCCCCCTTTTGTGGACAAAAAACGACATTTCTGAGCAGCCAGGAAGCCGCTGGCTAACGTGGCAGCAGGTCTCCGGTGACTGACGTGCGTGTTCCGAGCAAGGTGTGATTGATTTTGATATCCGCGTCGGCCGGATAGCAAGCGACAGAACACATAAACCCACACCACCTAACGTTCCTCTTCGTCCTTTTCATTTAACATCGGGTTGCAACCAGGATTAAAGTGCATTACCGCCACCTACCTGCTGGAGTGCGGACCAGGAAGAAACTAAACTAAATAAACTGCTGTAGATTCGATAAATCCGTCAGACTTTGATCTTTCCGTACTGCCGTGGTCCCACTTCAGTGTTCCTGTTCGTATTAAATATGGTGGAGGTTGCAGGGATGTAGATGTTGGGTTTATTCGGCTCTCCGGAGCGGAAGGTGGCGGTAATACACCTGGATACCATTCGCAGTAGAAGAAGAAGAAGAAGAAGAAGAAGAAGAAGTATTAAATGTTTGGCTGTCATGATGCTTGTTCCACTGACAACCTTTATTGTCGTTTATCTCGTTTCTTCGATGGTTCTCACCGTTAACATTACATTCACTTGTTAACTACGTCTCAAATGTATCATATATATTCCCTTATGTTTTTTAATTATTTGTTTGCAATGGTTTGTTTTTCTTACATTATAGTATACTAGACAATATGCTGCTGTTTAGTGTTGTATAGTGTAATAATGCGCAAACCCTTCATTGTCTTTTTTCTCTTACATTATGAATTATTATACTTTCAATGTGAACATTGTGCAATATGTTTTGGTAATATATACTGTAAGCAAATAAAGCACTTGGATGCTTGCCTATTATATGCAGTTTTATTCAGTCAGTTATTTTCTAACCTCAACCTTCTTTGGTGCTCCTTCCTACTAGTCTGTTCTACCAGAGGATCAATAACAGTCAAGGAAATACACCATTCATCACTTTTTAATATCAAAACATTACAAACTAACAAATGTGTCTACAGATGTATTTCTTATCATTCTCGTGTGATTTTATACCAATAGTGTACTGAAAGGACATAATACACACAGTCAGTTACATGTTTCCTGTTCAATTCATCATTACTTTAGAAAAACACGATAGTCTATTTATTTAAAAAGCCATACAGAAGATACAGTTTGCAATTAATTCAAGGCACTATATATATAGGAAGTCCCACATGTTATGATATTAAACAAGTATTTAGGCCATGTTGCAATCTGTCAGTGCAAAAACCCAATCTCAATCTGTGTCTGTAGGAACGTAGTCACAAAAATAACTAAAGCTATAGACCAGTAGTAATACAAGTTGAAATGCAAATGCAACTGACACTGTAAAAAGTGTGCATTGTATTTTAATTAGAACCATTTAAAGCATTATTTGTCCACCTTCAGCAGTGCTGCTCCTGTATTGGAAGATGCCCATCTCTTCACTACAACCAGACAATTTGGACTTTACCGAACCTCGTGCAGTCCAGCCAGTCAAGCTGACTGATTTGCCAGCAGTGCCTCACATCTCCATACTTGAGTCTCTTGCTCCGCTGCATTATACTTTTCACTGTCATCATCTTCACATCTGTCCGCGGCAGCTCAATGTGTCGTACCCGTCCAAGTGGCACGGGAGGAAAGTCTGTGGAATCTGCAAAGGCGCACAGGTCCGAGTCCGCTACGTGCAGTACATCCTGCAAAACGCAGTTCAGAGGGCACGGCAGGGAGACCAGCGAGAGTTTCTCCAGTAAAGGAGAACCAGTCAGGAGGCTCTTGAGCGCCCTCTTCAAGGACATCCAGGACATGACAGGCTTCATTTGGCTGTGCTCGTAGGAGAACCTTCAGACAAATGGGAGACACAAAGATGGAACAAGAATATTACTTTAAGGAAAGCCAAGTTGGATGCAGTGGGTTGTTCCTACAGAATATTTAAGTGTTAAGTGCGAAGTTACAATTCATTTTGATTTAAATGTCTTGACCGGTTTCCCTAATGAGCCTTAGAGACAAAGCTAAGGGTTATCGTGCTGAGCTCTCCTTTTATTTTGTGTTGTATGCTGCTGATAAACCTTTATGATGCCGACTCAGGAGGAAAAAATTCAGTCATTCAGATTGCTTCCATATTTATTTTACTTCAATGACCAACATATGTATTAGGTCTATGAGAAATATCATTAGTGCATCAAAGCTGTGTCAAACACATGACTACATGTTCAGTCTGTATCAGGAACAAACTGTAAATCTACTCAGTTGGTCAATTTTGACTGCCAAACAAGGGTCAATAGGTCCAAGTGTACGTAGACTTACTTGAGTGTGAGATTACAGAGGTTAGGCAGCCGTGGTAGATCCCACTCGTCCCACTGTCCCTCATCATCTTCTTCTTCCTGTGGCGTGGTGGGAGGCTCGGCAGAGATGAGCAGGTCTCTGAGTCTGGGACAGGCTTTGATGACCTCCAGAAGAGGGGTGTCAGCGCTGGTTTTCACCCCCTCCAAGGTGAGAGAGACCAGGGAGGAGCCTGCAACCTGCAAGGCAAGAAGGAGATCCACCACAGGGCCTGGATAGAGTACTGAGAGGCTCCGCAGCTGGCCTGACCACGTCTGGAGGCCTGCGGCTAATAGAGACCCGTGGTTTCTTCCTCTAGCATCTTTATAATCATCAACGTTCATAGATATAGAGTAGATGTTTGGACATAAACAACTCAAACTGTCCAGAGAGTCACATGATAAGCCCTTGACATCCTTTAGGCGCAGGATCAGGCGTTCCTCATCTGACTGTGATGAAACCATTCCTCTCCTATCTTCCTCTGCTTGGTTCCGAGAACAACTTGGCTCTTCACCTCTACTTGCATTTTCCTCACTCTCACCACCACACCCCTCCCACAATATCTTGTCCTCCTCCTCTCCATCCTCATCTGCTGCGCCATCTCTCTTTTCCCTCCAACGGTCCATGCCCTGTCTCTGCCTCCACTCCCTCCACACCTCCTCCAGCCTGGGAACGCCTTCTCTGTCAGCGAACTCATCTGTCTGGCCGAACTCTCTGTGCTGGATGAGACAGCAGGCCTGCGCAAGGCCCTCCATGGCCACTCTTTCCAGGCGATGCAGGGAGAGGAGGAGGAAGGCTACTGCAGCTACTTGGTCTCCCTCTTGTTCCGCAAACCCAATATCCAGAGCCAGCAGACTGCTGAGGTGGAGAGGAGACAGGGGTGCAGGGCAAGAAGGGGACATAAAAGAGTGGGATGTAGAAGTGCAGCAAGAAGATGACTTAGACGGACAGTCAGAGGATGAAGAGAAAGCCCCACCTCCAAGAGGAAGTAGTGCAGTAGGGGAAAGTAAATGACAACACGATACGTCCAGATGGCGCAGCAAGCGACAGTGGTGGGCAACTGTACTGATTACACATCTGTCACAAGGTGTACCAGCCAGGGAGAGTGAGCGCAGGGCAGGGAGACAGCAGAAGGTTTCAGACAGGACCTTTGAAGGCAGCTGCTGGGCACCTGATATGTCCAGACTCCACAGGCCCTGAGACAAAAAATTAGGAAATATAAAAGGCCTTAAATATTAAAAGGAGTAATAGTCCGGACACAAAATATCTGTGCTTTTATTCCTATATAACATACTGTCACGCAAAATCATACCATAGAAATTCAAAACCAATTTTGATTATTTTAAGCCCTACAAATACTGGCAACAAACGCATGTTGATGAAGGAGCACTTCTGCTTTTTTATATGCATCTGAGCTTTTTAAGATTAGATTCATATAAGGTGCAATCGGGGAAATGTCCTTAATATTAAGATTCACGTTCACACATACAACAATTAACAACTCTCCAGGTCTCACATTTAGCATTTCCTCAGCTGCAGTAATCTGCCAAACTCTGGGAAACACTGACATATGATTTAAGCCAGTGAGAGAACAACATAAAAGTCAGACATATTTCTCCCTGAAAATAACTGAACCAGCGTCTGTGCAGCTTCTCTGCTTTTATCGGTGAAAGACAAAATATACAAAAGAGACGACAAAGACATGGAGACTGGTTTCCGTCTGACCTGGCAACGTGCAGCAATGTGGGGACAGAGGGCGGAGGTGACCAGACTAGGGCACCTATCCAAAGACAGGCCACGGAGTTGGGGGACCAGCAGGAGGTGAAGGGCTGCCCGGGACAACTGCTTTCTGGTGCACAGCAGCCATGTCAGCTCCTCCACCAGCTCACCCGCTACAGGGAAATATTATAGCAGGATTAGAAGTGATCGTTCACTCTGTAAATCACTTCATCTGTACATAAAGTGGAGTTGTAAAAAGCACACTTGTGAACTCACAAGAGGAAAAAGTAGTTTAACACCTGTAGCTTCGACTCACTCTGTCTGTGAGTGAATTAATGAATTACCCTTACATGCAGACTTTCATTTCCATTTATATCTCAGGCGCTTTGCTGATGAATCAGTACATTGCGGAAGAGAGGGAAAAGACACATGATCACTGTAAGCCCTCACACAAACTCACGCAGTAAGTTGAAGGGCCCCATGATGTATCTGAATGAGTAACGATCCAGGTAGTTGTTAGCATAGTCTTTCACCCACACTTCCTTCATGTTGTCAGCGAGGCTCAGCAGACACAGCCGTGTCAACGAAAGGACACGGCCATCCTCATCTGTCCTCCCGCAGCTCCCCATCCAGCCCATATTCCTCACCCTCTTCTGCCCGGGCCGAGCTTTCGTCCCACCGCGTTCACCAGCAGCCCGAAACAGAGGCATTGCTGGGCGGCAGTGGCGATGCTGAATGATGAGATGATCTGATGAACAGGATAGAAAAGAGAGAGAGGAAAAAAAAACCCAACATATTTGTGACACCAAAAATGTTGTTTACTTTATCAGGTTTTCCTCTCAAATTTGTATTTATTTTCCTGCAAATGACAAAATGACTCTTATCTCTTAAGGGTCCTACATTTAAAGTAAACACACACAACAACAAAAAAATCACTTTTTGGTTACAATTGTTAGGCCTTTGGGAAAGGTTATTCAATTCAGATTTATTTATTTTGTTTATATAACGCCATATCATAACAAACCTGTCTCAGGGCACGAACATGGAGCAGGTTCTAGACCGACTCTTTATTTACAGGGACCCAACAATACCCACCATGAACAGGGACTTAAAGGGGGACAGGTGAAAAAGTTTGGGAATCACTGGTATGGGCTATCATAAATATTATGTAATCTATATGCCATTATAAGTTCTCATGATCTTCATCAAAAATGGCATAGAAGGTAAATGATCACAGTACAAGTAGACAACTGAATGGACAGGGACCGAAAGAGGAGGAGAAGAATTTCTATTTCAGACCTACCTGCCTTTTCCAATGTCCAATAACAAAGGAGAAGTTGTTGTAAAGCAAAAGAAAACTTTGCTCGCACTCGATCCACAGCAACACTTCCTGTCTGTGCTAACCTAGAAGGTTGCAGCCCAGAGATCAGTCTCTCAGGCGCAACTTCCTTCTCAGGCTGTGCAATAAATCAAGGGGCGGCCTTGAATCCCAACCGTGCTCCCAATCCTCAATAAACCACACACAACCGGTCTATGCATATTGACAATTTGATTGCTTAAGCCGAGGAGTAACGTCTCCCTGGGCGGTAACAGTTAGGGATTAAATCCCCTTGGTGCAGTTTCCGAAACCTTCCACAAGCCGCAAAACTAGACGATATATTTGAAGTGTCACCCTCTAGTGGCTGTAACTGGTAGCATGGCATCTTCTCCTCGCTGTCAGTAGGACATGACAACAGCTCTCCTGCCGTCTCACCTTCTCAGCTGTCTGGTCCAGATGGTGAAGGTCATCTATTAAAGACGCCGTTGACTGGTCTGTTTGTGAATCTATGCCTTTTACTTACATCCTGGGTTGTGATGCTAGATCAATATAGCTGCTCATGAAATTGCACTGCACATGAGAGGTAAACGGCATTTAAAGAACCAAAACAGACTTGGTGATATTGTTTATTTAAATCTCCCATGATGTGTCGCGCCAAAAAGTACAGAGTGCCTGTAACATATAAAATTAGCTGTCACAGCCAGAGAGATACGGCTATATTTCAGTAAAAAGTAAACTTGCCTTAAATACATTCTAATTTATCAGACAAACACACATTCAGCAATCAGTCCCTTCATTTCCCAACATTCATAAGAATGTTTACAATCATCACTCACAGTAGCAAAAGCATTTGAATTGATGAATAAATGTAAGGTTAGTATGGCAAACCTATATCAAAAGTAACGGATTCTGATAAGGCACCAGGTTAAATACAATTTCACTTTCCACCGAGTCAAATCAGGATGTGGATTTTGAGATAAATAAGACAAGTGTTAGCATTGCTAAATGTTCAAATCAAATATAAAATGCTCCTTTCAGTTCATACGGAGAACAGTCCTATAACTAGAATGGTTTGTATCATGAGCCCCCAGTTTCCCGAGAGTGAGTGCTGCAGTCTGATTTAGACTCTATAACAAACTGAAACCAAGTCCAGAACCTTTGTCATGCTGAACACCTGAGTGGAGTGTACATTACAAAAAACGGAACGAGTTCTAACTCAAGTCAATCCCAGTCTTCTGATCATAAGGTATTTTCTTGCTACACAAGCATGAAAATGGGATCATCAAGCCACTGCAGATACACGGGTCAGGCACTGCAGCCGCACTGAGCAGCTTTACGTGACCAGCAAAAAGTCCTACTGTAGTATGTCAATTTATGGACAACTTGAGGGAACACAATGTGATATCAACATGAAATGGAAAATATGTTGTAGTTAACACACTACAGAGGCTTCCGTCATTAGTACAAATACGCTACAAATAAAACAAATAAGTCCACCACAATGTGTGCATGAACAAAGAGGACGTGAAAAGTGGCTTGTTAATCAGAAAGTGCTGGTGCATAATATGCTTAGTATGCAAAAATGATGAGCAACGAGCCAGTGATCTGCAAGGTTCACGGCACTTAGTAAGTTCCTTATTTCCTGTTATTACCCTTAAAGACTCAAAGAACAGACTGAATTTCAGCTCAGCTGACAAGTCTTGAATGACCCTCACGGAACCTCATTAACACCACACCACCTATTCAGGCCACTGGATTTCCCAGTAAAATGTTTATGGTGATAATTTACTACTTATTTGTCTTAGCATCAAAGGAAAATTGTGCAGCAGTGCAGTTCATGCAGCAACAGAGTGCTTGCAGCTGATCATTCTTGTGGTGCACATATTGTAGCTCACAGACATACATGAATTTTAGTAGTTAAAATCCTCTTCGCGCTGCCTTTCCCTGGGGGAGAGTTTAGGCCATGAGACGAGTGAAGGTGTGTGGAGGACCAAAGCCTTTACTCTGGTGCTGCTTCTGTGAATGGTACCACCTTTTTGCCGGCCACAAACACCTCCAGTATGTTACGATCATCACCTGTCAAAGAGGAAGCAACAGAGACAAACATAACGTAAATGGTAGATTTGAGCCTGAAGAGTTTGGACAAATAAACTGAAATGGACACTCACCCAAATTCAAGAACTTTTCCAAAAGAATCTGAAATTGAAGTGATGATAAATTAGAAATCACACTGAAATAAAATATTCCGCTTTTATTCATTTGCATGTAAATGTGTGCGAATAGATTAAGACAGCGACAGCACCCGGCTACCAACCTTTGGTCCATCACACTGGATCAGGTCGATGGGTCCACCAGGAGCAGCTACATTCACCCTCAGGGCATCAAAGTCTTTGCCCACTTCAAAGTTCCCTATTTGGTCATCCAGGGACAAGGCTACAGGCAAAACACATCATAAATGAAGTACATTCACCCTCAGGGTGTCAAAGTCTTTGCCCACTTCAAAGTTCCCTATTTGGTCATCCAGCGGCAAGGCTACAGGCAAAACACATCATAAAAGAAGCTGTTGTTTTCTCTACCCGCCTGTGAAATTGCAATCAGCCATCATTAAAAACATCGCGTTCCCACAGCTACTCGTGTATTGAATCAGGCATTTCTGCGGCACTCCAATACAGAGTGACTTAGAGTGGGCAGAGACTTTTCAGCATGACTGTTGGTGGAGAACATGACCAACAAGAGACAGAGCCCTTGTTGTTTTAATTGTAACGTCTACACAATGCTACCTCCTGTTTCTGAGTGCCAGCTGAGATGTGTGTCTTACCTTGGCTGCCTCCCAGTGTGGCCAGTCTGAAGACCTCATCATAGGTGAGTGTGTGGTGTTCTGGGTTCTGGATGGTCAAGATCTTGGATGAGTCCAGAGCTCTCCTCACAGCATCCAGGATGGAGGCAGAGTAGCCGCCCGCCACGTCTGACACGGCACCGCAAACACAGACCAGATGGATCAAATGAACACAGGCACACAGGCACAAGCACAAACATTTATTGCGGACATGAAAATGCAGCGTGTCCATTTCAGAATGTTCAGATTTCTGCTACTTCGAAGTCTGAGACCTATCTGACCAACTACATCAGATGTTTTTTTGAACTTTCAGTTGAACATTTAAAGCAGCAGCATCCTAAAGTGATCATCTGGTGGTCAGGTGACCTGCATTTAAAATCTCCCTGCTGACTGCAGACACTAAAACACTAAAATGATTGGCTGCTGTCAAACCTGATATAAGAATTTCCGAGCACCTATCTCACTGCTGCAGCCCTGCTCATGTTTCCAAATCATCAAACATAATTTTACTCATTCTTTATAGTGTAACAAACTTTGTCAAAAGTACTCTGGCAATACTTAGAAGTGGAAATGTGCACACAGTAGCTTTGCTCCCACCTGTTCCCAGCCCCAACTTCACTTTGTGTTTCAGGACGTTGCGGACGTTCAACACTCCGCTACACAACCTGGGCAGATGAAGAGAGAGGTGACTAACAATGAAACAGTGATCAAAAAGATGATATATTATTTTTCTGTCAAGTGATAGATTCAGGACCGTTTATAATATTTTGCTGCAACAGCCTATTTTCAGCATGCGAATCAATAAAGTTTAATCTGTTGTGAATCTTTGCCTTCAGGCATTTACCATGCAGTTATACTCTTACTGCTTCAGACTGCTACAACTTTATTGTAAAATCTGTGCTATGCAGACCTTCATAGCATTCAGTCACATATAGCCTTGAGAAACTATCAGGGACTTACGAAATGTTGGAATTGGGACAGTGCGACAAAGAGGCTCCTGTCTCTCTGAACAGAGTCAACTCTTCATCACTGAGGTGGCAGCCATGGGCCATTACTGTCTGTGAATGATCATCATCATGAGGAAGTGCAACTGTGTTTGGCCTTTTTATCAGCATTTATATTTGTCCATATAACGTTTGTGTGTTGTGGCTGTGTCCTCACCTTTTCAGTAAGCAGGTTGTATTTGTGATAGACGTCTGTGTAAGACTCTGATTCAGGAAACATCTCCTTTACAAGCTTCACTTCCTCAACGTTTTCACTGATATGACTCTGGAAGGACACACACACACACACACACACACACACACACACACACACGTCTGACGTCAAATTGTTTCCCTAACAGAATCTGGGGTGTTGCTGAGGTGTGGTAGCGCAGTCACATGGTAACTCATGCCAAATGCTATTCTGGTTTCGGCTTTGAAAATTGCATGTGTGTGTATTTATTTCACTGTTCAAAACCCCCACAGGTCCAACACTAAAGGTCTCTATGACAACAGTCCTCTACGGACATAGCCTGGTTTAGTTGCTCACCTGAATGTGTAGGTTGTTATTCTTAGCGATTGCCCCCAGCTGTCCCAGCAAGGCTCCTGTGCAGGATGGAGCGAAGCGGGGAGTCACCACTGGCTTCACGAGAGGGTACTACCCAAAAAAACAACAAACCGAGGGGACAGTGGAGTAACAGAGGATCAAAAAAAATAAAAATGCAGACGAACTATGATTTTTTCTAACATCCTTGAATTGTTCTGTTTATTGCATTATAGAATCTTACCTTTTTGTTCAAGAGCTCCGCAATGAACCTTAAGACAACAAAACAATGATTGTAATTCATCTGAGGCAGCCACATTTCCAATTTGAAAAATGCCCTTAACCTTTACAACGGCTAAAACCTTTATAAGTGTTTGTATAAAATCAATATGTTGATGAACAAAAACAGAGGTTTATGAGGCCAATATCATCACAATATGATTGTCTTTGGATGCACAGACAAGAAATATGCAGACATTTTCCTCACTCAGAGAGACACATGTTCGACACACATTGAATAAAGTCAGTGTAGCTAAAGCTGTTGCCTTGGGGAAATGTTCCTGACTGAAATATTCTTCAATAGTCAGCCTGTACTCACTCCCAGTGAATTCCCAGCATTATACTGTTGAATGACCCATTATTATTAATGTTACATATGGTTTTGAAAAGGCACACATAAGCCTCATATCATGTTTGATGCTGTTTGGTTTCAATGTAATATCACTAAATCAGCTGTGCACTGTGTAGCTATAGAGACGTACTCAACATGTATAAATGCCTTCAAACACATCTGCTATATCCTGTATTGAACAGTTGATACCCACCGACAGGTTTCCTCTTGAGACTCCTGACTGGTCTCTTTGTAATGTTTCACAGAATTGTTCCTGTCCATGCACACCTTGCCCACCAGGGCACGCTGTCCAAAGTCATCTGCAAGAAAAATATAGATGACTGAATAACAAGATTATGAATAAACATTAACCTTTTAATACTTAGCAAACTGCATGTGCTTAGCTTTTATGCAATTTGGTCAGCAAACTATAGGCTACTCAGTTAACTCGGTTTTGAGCTCACACCAAGTTTGGTACTATTGGGCAGAAATATGAACACTTTATTTATGTGTCACATTTTGAGCATGAAAAGACAACGCAATGCACTTCACAGCATGACCATGATAACATGACGATAAAATGTGAACAAGGTATGATAGATGTTTGATATAAGAGTTCCCGTTAATGACCACGGTGTAATTGAGCATTTCTCACCGATTTCTCTTTAAGGGGGAACAAATATTCCATATTGAATTAACAGTATTTATAAGTCCATAGTATGTCCAGTTGTTAAAGTGCACCTAATCAGCAATCTTTAGAATGCCACTTGTGTTTGCCTAATCCGTGTGCTCTTGTATGAAGGCACACACAGATGCACATACCATACATATGTACATCACATACAGCTACATACATACACTCTAACACAAGCACATTCAAAGTTATCACTACTATCTTCGCAGCCCTATCTTTAAGCCGCAAGCCGTCTATAATATATTTCATATTTCTTGTGGTTCTGCCCTTGTCCAAGAATGCCTGCCAATCCTTAGCTAAATGTAGACCAATAAATCTGTTACACATGCGTTCAGATGTGCGTCCTCACGCGAGACCTTTATGTGTATGGCAGAGTGAAAAAACTCTCAAAATACACATGTTGCATCTCCATCTAGCCCAACTGCTCACCCCTCCAGACAGTGAGTGACACAAATAAAGCAAAAGCAAATCATGCACAAGCTTCAGTTCATGTTGTGACAGGAAACATATAACCTGCGTTTGACAACTTCGCAAATAACAGCTCATTACAGCAGCCATTTCCAAGGGAGGACACATAACACTTAATAGTCATTATATTTCAGTCCCATAGAGCAGGGCTGGGTAAATCTGTAAGAGGGTTATCGGCCACAAATGAGCTATCGGCCCTCATCCTTTCTGTCTCTATACATTGTGTATGTCCCAAGTAACCATCAGATACAGGACACACGCAGAAACTGACCAGTACCCCTAGATATTGTTACCTGGAACTAAGTTTGCCAATTGTCCAATTAGTTTGCGTTATTTTAATAAAACACACGTGTATATAAAGGTCTCTGCATGTGTGCACACACGTGTGTTTTCAGTTATTCTGGCTGATTATACCTCTGCTCAGGTTCAAGGCGGAGGTGATGAGAATGAAGAGTGGTAAGTTGTCCTGCCCTAAGAGGTGCAATAAAACAGGACAGTGATGGAGACGGCTCGTAAGTCAAACCCACGGTGCTAAGGTCTAATCAGACAGAGTAAGGGAAAACACCTGTGTGATGGTGGGTGTGGACTCATAATACCATCAGAAATATTGACAGAGGGCGCCACTACAACAAAGGACTCAACAATGGTGGAACTGCCATAAAGCCACTATCAGTTCAGTTGTGATTGTGCTTTATTGGGGCATAATCTTAAACCAATTTGCATTTAATAAAATTGCCAGATGAACCAACTAATTGAGAGTGAAGCTGGGACCAAGCAGCCCTCTTTGCCAGGCTGGTAATTGTTTCAAGTCAATAAGAAATAATACACAGAATTTTCATCATGTTGTACAGCAGAAAACAGCACAGGGGGATCTGATAACATTAACAATGGCCAGTATGCGCAATACATGAAGCCTGACATTAGACAGCTAACTGGAATACAGCCTAAATAATGTTTTTAGTTGCACCTGCACTTTTCCTGCATTGAGCTTTGTTTTACCTGTTGGGTTGGAACAAATCGCACCTTTTATCATTTCTAATTGGTACATAGTGTCGCGCCCAGCACAGTTCAACCCACCTTCAAGCTGAGCAGATGTCTGATGGAGCCTTTTCACGGCAGACATTTTGACATGTCACAGCAGGAGATGCGCAGACGCAATCAATGACATCAAATATGACTGCATTCCATTTAGGTGAGCCACTTACAGGATCCTGGTATTGTGATTGCTGGCTCACATGCACAGCTTACAGAAACACTTAATGGAATCGAGCTATTGATAACAAAATTAGCTTCACCAATTCCTCTTATGATGAGTCAAAGTGTCTGAAATGATTATGGTCTGTTGAAACCACCAGTGTGCGTGTGCAGGGTGTTTACTATAAATGATCTACTAGAATAGGAACGGTACCAATGATTATTGTCAACAACACAGGTGCACCACTCAGTTCTGGCCACTTGGGGAAGGTTAATTTTGTTGAGATTTATACATTTAATCATCATTAAAATTGTTGATTGGTCATATTTTCATTAATTACATATCAGGTTTTAACTTTGGGAACCATGCCAGTACAGATGGTGTGTGGTTGGGAGAGACACCCATGCCATGTATAATAATATAAGTGTGGTGTTACCGATACTATACGCGATCAGTCCAACTTTGTTCTACTGTTACCAAACATTTCCAGTCAAATCAGGCAGAACATTTGCATACATATCAGATTTCCCTGGGACCTTGAACTTTGGACCTTACAAGATTCTTGCTTGAGAAATCTTTTATTCTTGATGTGACTCTTGCAAAAAAAAAAAGTCATAAATTCAACATCCACAGAGGAAGAAATGAAGCACGAATATAAAATACCAGTATACGTGTTATAATGCCCACACACACACACACACACACACGCTTCCGCTGAAACAGTTCCCTAGAAAATGGAACAACTGCTCAGAAAAGGACAAAGGTGAGGGTTCAACGACCCTGATATCACATAATCACTTCGTAAAGCTGACGAAGCCTTTCTGAATCCACTATGGTTGTGTCATTACACATTTATGCAAGCGCGTGTATGGGTAGTATTGCATAACATGACACCAAGATGATAAGGACAAGGCATGAAGGTACAAAATAAGTGTGTTTTTCACCCAGATGAGACTACCATGACAAGGAGGACCATTCTGTCTTTATTGAGTTTACAAAAACATATCTGCCGATTAAAGCACTGTCAGTTTAACTGTAATGACAGCTACAAATGTCAATTACTGGGCCTAGTCTGATGGATTACGGTTTTACGTTGTATCCTTCACAGTCTAACAAGGCGTACTGATCCATTATCACATTTTGAGACACTGCTCTGCCTCTAACAGCGACTACACAGCCCAAATATGTCAGACAAGACAACATCTCTCTATTTATGCACCACATCACTATGACTATAACGTGGCTGCGTTAGCACACACGTTTTTTTAGCAATAGCTTCCCCACTTATCATTCAGTAACCTCCAAGTACCAGATTTTACCAGCTACTAATACTTACAGTATGTATGTATGTATGTATGTATGAACCGTCAACCTCACAACTACACACAGGTCACATCGCTGCTCTGAGGGGATCATTTCAAGTTATGGGCTGGATATTTTACACACTCACATCAACAGATAGAGAACACTGAAGAGGGCCAATGCTTAAAAATAAAAAAAGATTTAGGTCAAAATGTGTGTGTGTTTGAGTGTAGGACATCTTACTTGCAATCTGGCCCAACAGGAGAGAGGCATCTGTATGTATAGTAGCGAAGTAACATGCAGTGGTCGTTCCGTTTCTCAGAGTCCTTTTCTGTAAAGCACAGTGATCATATTACAGGATTAAGACCAAATTCAAACATTTTCTCCTCTTTTCTATACGTGGCTAAGCCACTCGAGCCCTTCTTAAACAATAGGCTGTCTGACAATAGAGCAGACCTCACAGAATGTTCCACTTTTGGCTCTTGGGCCAAATGCAAAAGTCCCCGACAGTGCCATCGACAATATCGTAATCACAGCTATTAAACTGTATTATTCTGGCTCGCTACATGTCTTCAATACACAAGGCACAATGTGTGACACACAGCAACTGTACACGTGTTGATGGCCACTTATTTCATGATGCTAGCGAACGAACCACAACTTGAGTGTAGACCCTGCTGGCAAACTCCAAGTCCTTGAAGCGTGACTCCACAGGAAAGGTGTAGGTACTGAGCCACTGCAGCAGCGGCAGGTCCAGAGCTGTGCCAGCGTAGCTGTACTGGGGTGCATGGATGTGGGTGTCCACCATTCCTGGCATGAAGAACTCTCTGCAGTGCAGCAAGCCATAACAATGGTTCAAACACACAGTATTGTTGTCACGGCTTATGCAAGAACTGATGCGTACTCATGATTTACGTTCTAGTGGTTTAATAAATATGATGTAACTGCTGATGCAAATAACTTTAAAGACTTTGCATCTGTCGACGTTACCAAACACAGCGTCACTCTCTGACTCATTTATTAAATAGCAACACATTGCAAAATTACAACATTAATCATTCATTTGTATGGTCTACTTACTGTTGTGTCAGTTCCTTGACTTCAGTCGGACTGAATCCAAAGGTCTGAGATAGTCTGTCCAGCTCTGCTCCTTTCCCAATGAAAGCAATCTGATGGCAGAATGGAAATCAGCTAAGAGTTATTGGAGGAAAACATGATTACAAAAACTGTGTGACAGCGGAAAACGTAGGTTATTTCCTTATTGGATGGAAGATCCTTCAGATGGGTTTAAATTTAATCCCACTTGAAGAGAAATTAGCCTATTTGAAGAGGCTACTAAGACTGTCATTAAGGTGGTTGTGTCTGAGCGCTCATTGTGTGCCACACTGAGAAAGTTGCTCAGCAACAGCTCACTGTAAGAGACAATTATCGGATTATGCACCATATTTTCGTCTTATCCGTTTGGAAAAAGCAGACATCTTATACCAAACGGTGTCAGATGTTGCTTTTATCCCCCGAAAGGTTTAGGAGTAGCTACAATAATAATAAATTGTCAAATTATAGATTATAACAGCCAAGCGCACATGTCGACGAACGAGCTCGCGGATTTGTTTTCAAAACCATAAACAGTAACATTTATTTAAAAAAACAAAACAAAAAAAACAACAACTTTTAAATGAGACCAAAGGCTGTTTTAGATATTACTATATTACAAACCTTCCCGTCTGCATCGACTCCCAGCAGCGCGTCTTCCAGGACCTGCAGCGCTGTTTGCTGTGTCGAGTGGAAACATGTCCCCCTGTAGACCTGCGCGATGTCGGCGGCGGGTCTGGTAGAGTTCGCCATCCCTGCAGCAGACCGGCACAACACCTGCAGCTCAGCGGGGTTCGGTCCTCGCCTCCTCGGGGAGCTCTGGTGGCCGCGACGCACCAGGACGCGCGACTCCACCTGACGGCGAAGACAATCCGCAGCCAATGAGAATGAGGGAGGGAGGGAGGGGAGGAGGGGAGGGGAGGGGAGGAGGGGAGGGGAGGGGCTCGGGTTTGTCTGATCTCCAGGTTGTTGCGGCAAACCTGTGAGCGAGTCCGCTAAAGAACAAACTACTGTAACATCTGAACTGTGCCCGTTCAATAATTCATCGCAGTGACCATATAGGTCTGCGAGTCACGAGGCGCTGCTCCAAAAACAAACAGTATCACAACAACTATTCGCACCAGGCCAGATGCACAAAACCGGCTGTTGACTGTCCATTTCTCCTGCGCAAATGTATGTAATGATATATTCTACTTATATAAGTCTACTTAAACATGTTAAACATGAATACATTAGAGAAAGTGAAATAATTCTGAAATAAAAATTGTTTGCTCGTACAATATGCGGCTGGTAGTCTGTCAGCGCACTGTCAGCATTCATGAAAACAAAAAGTGTATACAGTCTGTGATAATACACTTCCGGTCAAATGAGAAGCAGTAAGTCCTTCAACTTTTGCCAACATGTGACCTAAGGCTGCTCTCTGATTGGTTGCTTCAGATTTCCCAGACACTCCCACTTTTATTGGCTTTTTTTTTTTTACCGGTATTGTTTTTATGTTCTTTGATCTAATGTGATTGGACAATGGAGCTGTCTTTCATGTTCACGCCCTCCATTAATATAACTACGGATGCTGCTCCTTAGCTAGGTAGCTAGCTGGCCGCTACTTTCAAGGAGATGGCAGCTTCAAGTGGAACAGCGAATGAAAGAAAATTCTGTTTTGTCCAGACAAAAACACCCTTTCTCAAGGCGTTCACTGGAAGAAAAAAAAAGAGGATAAAGGAGTTTGATTTACAAATTCAGCAGCAGGCAGGTGATGGAGGACGAGCTAACACCCGGGGCTTCTCCCTCTCTTGTTATGACAAACGGACTTGGCCAGCTGGATGTTGTGCAAGTGATGCCTTTTATTGCTTCCCCTGTTTGCCATTTGAAAGTGTCGGCACCGAATCATTGCGGACAACGACGGGGGTACGAGACTGAAAACATCTTTCTGAAAAATGCAAACGGCACGAATGTAGCCGCAGGCATCTAGACAGTTGTATGAGGCTACGTTTTTTTGGGGGGGCAGGCTTAGCATTGAACAGCTAGGCTACAGGATTGGCATTAGAAGGCACAAAGAAGAGGTGACAAAAAAACCGACACATCCTGTGCAGAATAATAGACTGTGTGAAATATTGTGGAGAGTGAGAGCTCAGATAAACCCAGGATGTTACGTGGGTTGGTGGATTTTGTTGCCTCCCTTGATGGAGAGTTGAAAGAGCACCTTGAGAAGGCCACTGTATTAAAGGGAACTTCAAAAAATGTGCAGAACGACCTACTGGACTGTATCCTGTCTGAACACATCATCAAAGAAGAGAATGGATATCGCCACTACTCGGAGACAGTTGAGTGCAACAACCTCAAATTTGGGTAGAAAAGCCTTGACGTGTTGATGATGCTTCACAGTGAAAATGGTGAGCTTTCATCAAACGGCGTTGCCATGACAATGCATTCTTCCCCTAAAAAGGAAGCAGTTTTTTCAGGGGCAAAGGATGCTTGAAATCTCATGAAACTTGACACAGGTCAAAGGGATAGACCCTGTTCTCTGATGCGGGTTTTGGACATGTGTGTTGCAAAATGGCTCCACAGCGCCACCTGGAATAATTTGATTAACTAGCCCCTTGCAGGCCGTTTGACGTAGACGTATGAAACTTGGTATACTTATGTATCATGCATGTCCAGACTTAAAAACCTCTTGAGACCATATCCTAAAATGCACAGGAAGCCTGCTAAAAATTAAAGAAAATTCCAGGATCTGGTTGGGATTGTCTTCATGGTCCACTGGCTGCATTGGATTGAAAATGGGCTGACCTGAGTCAGCTCTGATAGAGGGAGAGGCAGAAAGCAAATGCGCTCACTACAGGAGAACAGAGGAGCTCCTAGTGACTGCAGGAAATGACAGACTTTGCAGTCTGATGCCGCCGTGAGGCTGGGATCGTCTGCTCAAGGGGCATGTGGACAACGTACACAGGTGTGCGAGGGCCCGCTCAACGCTGCTCGCAGCTTTCATTTTTTTTTATTGTTGTTCACTGTTAATGTCATGGTGTATCTGCCCTGGTGCGCAGAACCACTCCAGTTCAATATTTAGGCAATCTCTGACCACTACCAACTTGCTGTTATCTTCACTCCTCATCATAAATATGAGAGATGACAATATCGTCATTTTGGAATACAATACTTCGGTCGGTATGTCAATAAACTATGCCATGTCTCATATATGGTAAATATCTGTTCAGAGTGTAGACTCAAGTGGGCCTGTGA
The DNA here is from genome assembly GCA_036023855.1 of Gadopsis marmoratus. Taxonomy (NCBI): domain Eukaryota; kingdom Metazoa; phylum Chordata; class Actinopteri; order Centrarchiformes; family Percichthyidae; genus Gadopsis; species Gadopsis marmoratus. The sequence goes on along the minus strand of JAVQJF010099686.1, from coordinate 2,735 downwards.
GTGCTTTAGTGTGTGCACCAAATTAACATATTTACAGGTTTTGAATTCCTGTAGGCTGCTGCAATCAAAACGCATTTTGGGCATTAAGTTGCAAGAGAAGGCTATATATAGCTACCTTGAAAGAGGACATTGTGCACCATCTGTCTTTCAAGAGTGACAGCAGGCAATGCAAAATAATATAAATACTTCCTTTTGAAAGTGACATTGAGTTTGAAAATAACATTTCCTCTGTCAGGGCACTGCATAGCTTGTCATGGTGTCTGAGAGGTTTTCTCATATTACGTGTTTCAACAGCAGTTTGCATTTGATCTTCAAAATAACGTGGTAAGTATGGCGTGGTTATTGCTAATGTTAGGATTGATTTGTTTGTAATTGGGTAATAATGGAGCAGGCAAATCATAAGGTAGGGCAGACCATATCAGTAATGGCATGGCAATAGTGTGGGGAAAAAAAGAGGCCAATTTACAGTAGTAGCTATAATACATCACAACCACAACTGAAATCTCTCTTCTTCCCGTATACTCTTGCACAGAGTCCTTATCTTTAATGCAAAAAATAAATCTTTAAATACTGATTTATCTGGAAACAGGGGAGTTTCTGTGTGCCCAAAGTGAATCACCCATATATCCTTAAAATTACTTCTCTCAACAGTTGAAAATATGAATGAAGATGAACTGTGACTCTGACCTGGTGCTCATTATTGCAGATAATAACATCTATAGGATAATATACAGAAGCATATGGCAAAGTCAGCAGAGGTGCAAAGTCTAGTATGATAATGTAATGAATACAGCATCAGTAAGAGTAGACAAAATATTAGAAACACCTCTTAGTGTACTGCAATACACTTCAGCAGCAGCACAACAAAAACTGAGGAGTACAGCCCGAATGTAGGTAGAATGTATTGGTTGGTAATGGTTTACCTATAGTGATCTTGACACTGAGTGTAGGTTCGTTGGTGTGAAATTGCTTAAACTCAAAACACTATCAGCACTGGGTCTTGATATTACTCCTTTACTCCAGACAGAAGGTTGACTATTGTTATCTGGATCCGTTTGAAGCAGCAAAGTTACCCAGACAGTTCAGTAAACCAGTTAGTTGGATCAGACTCCAGAGTCCACAGCAGTCATGAGAAAATAAGCAGAACAAAGCCACGTGAGAAATACATTCAATCGGCTCAGAGACAAATCCATCCATATCCTGATGTTTCATGTCATTGTGAGGAAGTAAGGGTTGAACTATTGCCACATTATTTTAAATGCATGACCCCCACATGATGAATGACAACACACACTCACTTTAGATGAGACAAGCATGCATGCAAAGCACTTTTCTACCATGTAACTGCAGGTTATTCCGCGACAGGAAGTCTGAAGAGTGGCTGCAAATAACGAAGGAAAATGAGAACTTGGGCACGATCACTTTCTGCCAGGAAAATGTTTGGCTTCAGTGCTTCATATCAGCCGGCAGAAACCAGCTGTACAGGAGTGAACAAACTGTAGGTTACAGATGCTGCGCAGCACCTTTTGTGAAATACGAACAAAATGGGGTTGAAAGTTGTAATTAGTTTTTGACAGACTTTGGTGAAAGTGGAACAGCTATAGCAGCTGTTTTATTGAACTTTCAGTGGCTTCTGCTGTTTAAATAATTCAAGCAGTTTCAATAAAAATGAAAGAAAGGAATGAAAGTGTTGGGGATAACCTCCTTAAACCATCAGTCAAAGTCAATATTTTTATTGCATTTACATATATTTAATTTTTGGGGGAAGATAAAGTCTATGTGGGGGACATGCCAAAAACAGCAATATTCTGGCACATTTTGTATTTCAACACTTAAAATGTCTACCTATAGAATACCATATTCTCTTTTTTAAATGAGATGAGCTTTCAGTATTTAGGTCCCCCTGTGTAATAGAAATGCAGTGGACACAAACACACTGAATCAGGTTCAGCTGTATATTCCTGAACTGGCCATTGCTATTGTAAATTTAAAGTATGTACAGTATTTTCCGGACCATAAGGCGCACTTAAAAGCCTTTAATTTTCTCAAAAAACGACAGTGCGCCTTATAATCCGGAGCGCCTTATGTGTGCACTGAGTTCCAAAATCTGTAAAAATGTTGTTGTGCGACTTTGGTAAACGCTCCGCTTGATTGACTGTCGGACCATTTCCCGCTGACACAGGGACGTAATACGTACTGTGGCGGACCGGGAGGCGGGGTCGTGGCCCGGTCAGGGTCCAGCCAGCAGCTCCGACGCCGTTTGGGACAAGTAGTGGCAGGTGTGTTCATCCCAGTCAGAGACTGCAGCCCCTGGGGACCTGGGAGTGGACACACCTGCCGCGCATCCCGATGACGAGGTCGAGAACCGCGCGACCTGCGGAGGAGCCGCATAAAGAGAGACGGCAGACGAGACACGGGGCAGAGTAGAGGCGGAGTGAGAGGAGGGAAAGAGGAAAAGAGCAAGTGACCTGAAGAAAAAGACGCACCAATCGAATAACGGAAGAGGAGAGTGACCCGGACCCCTACCCGTCACGGACGCGGAGGCAGGAGGACAGTGTGTTTTTTGCACCTCTTTAAGTTTGGACTGCAAAGCTGGGTTTGTTTTGTTTTGTTATTGTTGCAATAAACGAACTACCCGTTCTGGACAACCGCTTACAGCGGCTGGCTCGCTGTGTATCACTCCCCTCGGCTGGGATCGTTACAGAACACTACGTACGCTGGCAGCGATAAACCAA
>JAVQJF010099679.1:0-28629 GCA_036023855.1 Gadopsis marmoratus | reverse complement strand
CTGAATAAACGAATCAATTCTATACTCAAACTTCAGTGTAACTATATTCATATAATCCAACAGTGCAAAGTCAGAACATGTTATAAAACTATTTATTTTCTCTTTTTTGCCTAAACAATTCTTTACCCCTCATTTATCTCTATCTATTTATAACATCAGTCTCCTGTTTCACTTGGCAAACATTTTAACAAATTCATCCATGTCTAAGCTATTTGTGATGTTTCATGGCCCAAAATCACCAAGTTCCTCTTCCTTTCATACGACACGGTGCGACCAAAGGGGGTCAGAGCTCGTGCCGGTGTGGAGAAGGAACTCTGACATGATGATGTGTGATGATCGCACAGGAAGTGATCATTTTAATCGAGTTTGGTCCAGTAAATTAATGTAATGTAAAATGTAGGTCAAAATGAGCTTCGCTAGCGGCACTTAGTCTCCTTCGGACTGAGAGAAACCTTCTCGCAAAGCAGTGTTAAGGGGAATTGCGCAACTTTGTAGGCAGGCTGTAGGCTGCCCACCCAATCAGAGCGCAAGTTCGAAACAGTACCGAAATGTATGCATTCTGTGACGTAAAAGAAAAAATCTGAGTTTTTGATTGGGTGGGCAAGACGTTCGGTTGGGTGAGCACTGCCCACCCTTGATAGAGCCAGCCTTGACAAGGATAGAGGATAAACAAAGGTTTACGTGTAAATGTGAAATTCTTTTGAATGAAAGGCGATAAAGTGGGTTACAGGTACGTATCCCCTGCACCTACGCCTCCTTGGACCCGGATCAATGCCATCTGACCTCATCTAGCAAGGTGCTGCGTTTGCCAAATACATACACGCAAGCACACATTCTTGGATTACTTTGTCACCTGAACGCCGTATTTCTACTGTTTACCTTGTGATCATCATGACAGAAGGTAAAATAATTGCCGCCATGATAACTTTCCAGGGTTCCTGAAATTCTATTACAGCGTAATAAAGTGTTTTGGCATCTGTTACGCCTTTAAACACGTTAACCTGTCACTCAAACTGGACGAACTATGAAAAACTATGCAATGTTTTAATGCAGGGCTTTTCGGGCTGAACGTTTATTTTCAGAATACATATAAAGGTCCACTCCATCAGTTTTACACATGACAATCAGTTGGATTGACCTGGGGAGGACTTCTCAGTCTGGGGAATTAGCTGTCTAATGTCTTTGAGGAGTTTTGAGACTCATCAGGGTTGTCTTGGATTGGGTTTAAGACTAAAGACAATTTTGACACGAAGCCTGCGTTACAAACGGAGTCTGAGAGATGTTTGCGGTTACCAATGAAAACGTTGGTCTACAGAAAATGGTGCCAATGTGGAAATTGCAGGATCAAGCATTTCTAGAGCTTCGATAACAGCTGTTGTTTCTAATGAGACAGAAAAACTGAAACTGACTCTAACAAAATTACCTCAGGACTGGACTTAACAGACGTGAAAACAGATAAAGCAGATTTTTGCTACATACTACTGAGCAGTGTGTGAATTGTATTAACTGGCACTCAATGCTTTATCACCAACTGCAGCCGTCCCCTGCTTCAATAAGTAAAACTCACTTTCATTACAAGGCAGCAACACAATTCAAATCTGACATCCCATAAGAGAACAATAAATCCCATAAACAATATTTCGATCTCCCTGTCTGTATCTCACACACAGATGATTGACAGTGACTTTGACTTTGAGATGCTGATCTGGTTTCCATCACCATTATTTGAAATGCGCTAACAGCAACTGTCTGTGGCTCTGCCTAATGAGACTTGTACAAAGTGTATCTCCATTAATGACCACGCCTCGTGTCCAACTGTAGAAGCTGTGTGTTATCTGCGCAGGCTGCCACACGGCCCTGCCCAGCAGCATAAGCTTACTGTTGATTAGGAATTTCTAGCTAACTGAGGCGGGACAGCGACTAAACCACGATAACACTCTGCTGAGGGCAACTTTGAGGTCAAACAAAACATAGGAAATATGAATATCACAATGTTTTACCATTAGAGAATGAACTCTGAAGAGATGGAAGTGTTGGTTCATTTTGGGAGAATTTGAGCACATTTTCTTTTTTCCAGATCTAGAGGGTATGCTGAAGGCACGTTTTGTTGTACGGTAAAAATACCTATTTATCTTGTCAGGTTGTATTAATATTTTGTACTTTGTGATTTATTTATTTTTTATTCCTGTTTTGAAAAGAATCTGAGTACTTCTGGACGTTACAGAAACTTTGTGGGAAATGTTGGCTCTATACGTTTATGTTGGGGCGGGGGGTGTTATTATGTTGGGATGCTGTGATCTGTTTTATCTCTAGACACATGGAGGATTAAACCTATAAAATATATAAATAAAACGAGCTGCAAGAAGATCTACAGCTGCCTTGGTTTTGTCTGAATCTGAGTGTCACCATATCCACTTTATGTAAAACGTCTATGACTACAATAAAAAAATATTAACCTTAAAATATGAGTGTTCCAGTATATCTAAAACTCTGACCACCATTAAACTTGAATAAAAATGTGCTGTTGTTGTGAAATGTAGCATCCCAGAACTTGAATAGTTGTCATATTTCTGTATGGTTAAATTTAATGGAGAAACATGCAGAAATGTCCAAGAATCCATGCTGAATTATCAAACCCCATACTGTGACAGAGAGGAACATAAACAGAAAATAACATTTTTATATATGTATGACAGAGAGAGAAAGAGAGAGACGGGTGAGTGAGGAACTTTTTGTGAATGGCCTGAAGAACCAACCCAGATCTGCTCTGATTGGTCTGCCACTCAGCCAATGAGACGCTTCCACTCTGCTGCTTCATTCATGAAAAGGCAGCACAGAGGGAGAACGAAGTGGGGGAGGAGATAGAGGAGTGTGTGTGTGTGTGTGTGTGGTTTCTCTGTGTCTCGCTCAGCAGACAGAATAGTCACTTCCTCATTTCATCACCACCCTGGCGTTTCACCTCATCCCTCTTAAAGGGGGAAAACTCCAACTAGAATATGCGTGTGGTGTAGTGTTGTATAGGAATGTAGTGTAGATCTTTATGCTGTCAAATGATAAATACCAGGTTTTCTTGTCAGTCTCCCCAATAAAGCATCAAAGGGTTTGTTCAAGAGATGAAATGCAGAACAGAGTTGCATATTTGTCCACTGAGAGCACAGCTTCAACAGATGATGCAATGCAGCCATGGCACATGTTGCATTCTGAGCTGTGACACAACCAAAGGCATGTAATGGACTGGAACCTGGAGGAGCAAGAGAGACCACTTGTAGGGGCACACACAGGCCTAGATTTGGATGTGGGCAGTAGGGACATGTCCCTCCCAGTGTGTTGTCCAGACAGTGTTTTTACAAATCACAAAGGATCTTGTCATTTTAACCCCACAGTGTTACTGGGAAGCCAGGCTCCTGTGTTTCCTGCAAGAATGTGGCCTATTGTAATGAAGGGGGGGGGGAGCCATATAGGTGATGCCTGACCTGGTGATCTGGCAACCTGCTGTACTGTCAGCTTGCTGCAGCTGAACAGTGATGAATGAACATCAGTTTGAAGCAGTTAGTATGCTTTAAACATTTTCAACCAACAATTAAAAACATCTTCACTGGACATAACCAACATCAGCCAAATTATATTAGGTTTCAGGCGGCAGGTGTCTAATCTGTGATCATTGCTCAGACATGTCATTTTTATCAGACAACTTTATTACTACAAATGGTGGCTCAGAATAGGCTTGGATCCGCGGCCTGAGGAAGAGTGCCACGCACACAGAAAAGTCCTGATAATGAGACAGATATGGGCTTCATAGGAGAACTTCTTTTGCCTTTTCCTGTCAGTTTGTAAATATAAGTGTTACAAGTTCTATTCACCAATCCGTAACTGCACACTCTTGTTGTGAATCACTTGTTTCAGCTTGATGAACCACCAGTTCGTGAGGAGGGGCGCCTTCATGAGACTTGAGATATAAATGACACCCCCAAGTCACTACGACTCATACATGCCACTAAAGAACACATGTGTTTGTTGCATGAGGCCCAGTGTTCTGCAGCCGAAGCCTAAATTATGGGCTGGTAGGCTTCTCCAAGAAAACGTTAGCACAACCTGTTATCCCAAGATTCCAAGCTATTCCCAGTACTGGTTGAAGCTCTTCAACTTCCACACACTGAGGATATCAACAGAGACAGCAAAGTTACCTTCTGGAGAAAATGCTATGACGACAGAAAGCTGTGATGCTGTTACACTAAAGTCCAAGGTCCAACTCTCATCTCTCACGTCTCTCATCGCTACACAAAAACATTCCCATGTATTGTGCAAAAGTAAATGTCCTATAAGCCTTAAATGCATCAAACTATTATTTACATAGACATTTTTCTCATCCAATATAATTATAGGAATTTAGTAAGAATTTATATTGATTTATATTGTTTATAAGGAAAGTGAATGGCACATGTTTTTAATTACATATTTAATCATATTTTTAAATGTTAAAGTATAGCATTATATTGTTTTTGTGTGTGTAAAGTGTGTCTAATTTCAAAGGAAGCTATGCTTTCTTTATATGTCTTTGTTATATGTCAGCCAATTAAAATAAACAGCAGTATAAAACAGATGGACTTTTAATGTACAGTATTATATGCCATTCCATATGAGATGCTATAGTGAAAAACATATGAATCACATATTAATATCATTTGTCCCTAAACTGATACCATCAGAAATTGGTTTACAATGATATTTTCCAGAGTGCACTAGGAACTGTGGTAAATATTGCTATTTACTTGGGTTTTTTTTAACATGGAATGTCAGATAGCATTCCAATGGATTCTCCCAGACAGAATTCCTTTTATCATGTTCTCTCAGTCTGTGTGGTGGAATCTGGGTCATTATCCTGAAGCCATCTGTGTCTTTTTCCACATCTGCCCAGAATGAAATAATAAGTACTAACCTTATCTCTGCCGCACAATCCCTTTTCGCTGATTGCGTGTTTATTATCGTCAGCGGCACTTTTGTCTGTTTATATTCTTCTACACTGGTTTAGACGCTTTTGCATGGTTTTTTTCCTTTTTTTTCTCTTCTCTGCTATTTCCATTCTTATGCAGGGCGTTTCTTATGGCCATCCGGTCCGGAGTGTCCCCCTTAGGCATCCCGTGTGTGTGGGTGTGTGTGTGTGTGTGTGTGTCAGTTCCTACCACTTCAGGATGCTTTGGTCTCAACAGTGTGTAGCTGGTCGTAGGCCAAAATGTTACTCATTGTCTCAGCCTCATGGAGGCAGAAAGCAGGGCCTGTTTGGAGGCAGTTTCCTGCTGATATACAGATGAGGATGTGGGATCTGTAATGGGACAGGACATCATCACTGTATGAGGACCTCTAAAGTGTTTTTTGTCACATACGCACAAACAGGCATACAGGGACCCCCAGATGATTACATGAAGTCCCAGGAAACAGTATGGGAAGGCTTTAGTTGTCAGATGCTTTAGTATTGAACTGGAGATCTGTCTGCCAGATGGCTGGTAGGACGGATGGACCAGATGAAATTGCCATCCTTAGGCTCTTCAATGGGACAAGAATCTACTCTTAGAAAACAGTCCTGTGTTCAAGGGGTTGCTGCATTAGTGGGGGTGAGTTGGTTCAGGTGCAGGTGAGATGTTCTTTTTTGTTGCGAGAAGCTCATGTGGCATTTTCTTGGGCTGCACTGAGGTTATTTCCTCGCCTGTGTCAGCTCGGTAATTTCATTGGCACACTACAATGTTGGTGCAAAGATCAACTGCGTTCAGTGGTCACAACACAACAGTTCACCTCACCCGTGCTCTGCACTACTCAAGCCCTCGGGAACTACACGGAGTAGTGGCTATGTTCCTGAAAAACCTTTTAGCTTGTGCACCTTGTGAGCAACTAACAATGAATCTCAAACACGGTCTCAAGTTCTCGTGCAGGAGTGAGGAGGCAGCTGGTAAAGCCCGACAGTGTCTGGACACTCCTGGGATCTGCTTGTTTTGACCCTTTGGAGTCTTTGTCGTTTAGGGTCAAAGAAGATGGTAGTGTACTTCTGAAAGGATGAAGGGGCTAGGCTGCACCCCACCCCTTTCCTAGCCTGCTCTATGCTGTCCAAGCCTGGAGGACCTCCAACCAAACTATCAGAATGTCCCAAGCAGCCGTGGGGGGGCTTATTGTTCTTCAAAGTAGGTCAAAGCCCGCAGCTATCACAATCAATTTGGATTGATTGGAGAACACTGGGCATGGCGACGAGGAGACACAGGCTGCAAGGCTGATCACACTTGTTGATATAAGCTGAAGGAACAGGAACTAATGATAGTATTCTTTCTATTTCATCTCCCCCTTTCTCATCCTCATCTCCCCAAACTTGTCCAGTCTCCTCATCCTCCTAATCATTGTCCTTTGGCCTCCTTCTCCTCCCCTTTCTCCTTACCCTAACGCTCCCTCCTCCCTTTGTAATTAGTCATGTGGAACATATGGAGCATCAAATTACATAACCCAACAGCAGCTGCACTCATGCTAAATCCAAGATAATGCAAATCAGGGGCCACATTTCTTTGGCGCAGAAGATCTGAAGCATTTAGCTGCATCATAGCAAACTTTATGTATTCTATATCTCTTGTAGGACAATGACTTGCTGGTGCTGGCCTCTTCCTTTCATCAAACTAACAATGCAACTATCACTATATTCATAGACAACTGCTGTTCAGCCTGATATGCTGATGTCGGATTAGCATAATACAGAGTTTGCTGTTTGATTCGATGCAGAAGGAGGTAATGATTTTCAAAAAACCCTTTGCAAACACTGCCTAAATGTTTCTTTGTTCATTTTATTGTAGGCAGGTAGTATATTTAATGTCGTATTATGGATCATGACTCTAGTTTGAATAAACCCTATGAAAAGTGATGGCCATGTTTTTTGTGACAATATTTTAAAGTTCAGTTTTTGTCTAAATAGAAACAAAATCTGTTTAGTTCTGCTCAGTTTCTTTTCCAGTTTACAGGAATTCCACTTTAAACATCAGCTGGAAATTTTGCATAACATCACAAATGTGTGTGAAAAGGATAAAATACAAAAGGTTTTTCTGATTACACATTGGTCAGCTGCGAAGACGTATTAGACAGAGTACAGACAGGTAACATAATACTTAAAATAAATAGTAATACCCCAATTAAAAAAAACTCCATTGCAAGTAAAGACCCTGCCTTCAAAATCATCTTATTTGCTTTCGTGCCAAGAGTTCTCATATCTGTATGGTAAATATTAATCTAGTCATTTAGCTTAGTTTAACTCAGCTTAGTTTAGTGTGAAGACTGGGAAGGGGGGGGGGGGTATTTGTGTACATTTACTTAGTTACATTCTAATGGTTTTTTGTAAAACAAAAAAAAGCCCTGCCTTGTTTGCTCTACGGTATGAGTACACCTTTTTGTAGTTCATTTAGTTCACATTTATTGTTTTTAATAAAAAACTATGACTTTTCTATGAGATATGGCTCTTATATCTAGTTGCTCAGATATTGCTGACTTCTAAAACAGAGATCGTGCACACACCTCTATCCTGGTTTTATTTTGTAATATTTTTAACGTAGTATGTCGACTCCATCCAACACAGTCATACAGTACATGTCTGCAGCTTCCCAGATGAGCTCAGACCGTGTGCCTGTTGGTGAAACAATGCTGGGGCTTAACACTCCCATGCCTGGTATTTACTGCAGGATCCCTGAATAGGCAACACGCCAAGGGCAACCATCTCTCAGCCCACAACATTTGGTTATGAACAGCACTAAGACCGGCTCGGCTCTCACCCTCTTTGTCTCTCGGTTAGCTAAAACCATAATCATAGACTATTAGGTTCATTATTCTAAGGGCTAAGTTAATCCTGTGAGCCTGTTTCCTGGGTTCTGTCACCATATGGGCCACAGACCGGAATACACCAGCACAATGGTACATCTGATGACCGAACTGAACACACTGTTGGCTCAGGTATTATGTAATGTTCTTATGTCTGCTGATCAGGTTGTAATGTGAGAATGTGTTTATTTGTCGCCGTCTTTGATGTAAATGCGGAAGCTGAGAGCAGCCCATGAATTCTTTTGTTATCTGGAGATAGCGGGATGGTTTTCTCCTCATTACAAATGACCATATTGTTATAAGAAATAGTGATCCTAATGTCAATACTGTGTGGACCTGCTTTCTTTTTTGTCCGGAGATTTCAGGTGAATTTACGTACATAGTATAAACATAGATGTACTGTATATATGAATATCAAATTTGTATGGTTGAAGATTAATTATCACTAATTACTATACTAGGAATAACTAGTATAGTGTATATAACTAGTACAATATACTTATCATTTTATGCAACATATATCGCATAGCACCTTATATACGCTTTGCAGTTTCTGGTTGGATGCCGACAGCATTTTGTTGTGCTTAATATGCAATGACAATAAAGTTTGAATCTAATCTAACTGCATGCTAATACCTGTGTACATTTTGTCTCAAGCTTTACAGTGACTCTACTGTATGTCCCTTTTGACAGAAGCAATAACACAATCTTCCCATTACACGTTAAAAGTTGAATTCATGAGAAATAAAACGCACCATTGCTCCGTCCGTTACGCCCAGGGGTGGTAGCTAATGGTGGCTAATGTTAGCAAACGTTATATAGATATTACCGTGTGAATGGTTCCAGAGTCAGCAATGCTATTCTCTATTTGTTCTGCAATTCCCAGGTAAACATTTTGGTGGTTTTATCACAAAAGTAAAACAAGAAGTAGAAATATGCCATTGCTCGGACATGTCGTTTCCTGCTCATGGTGACATTCCACACGCTCTCACGTTGCTTTCACACAGTGTATCAGAAAAGGAAGGGCTGGAAAACCTTCTGTCATTAAGACCTGATGGTGTTAGTATTGCATTTTTATGCCAGTAATGGTGGCTTTGGAGCCATTTTGCCACACTATGTTGGACACTTCTTTTCACCAACTGGAAGCTAAATTCCCAACGTCTGTGACTGAATTACTCTGATCCTGTGAATGTCCTTTAATTACTACTTCTGGTCTTATTTTAATGTTTGCTGCTCATTGGTGTGGTATTTTGTTTTTTGTCATAATCGTTAATGCAGTTTTCACAGTGAAACAGTGCCTAGTACTGGGATGCCTCTTTCACAGATGTTCTGCTTATTTCTGCTGAGTTTCCACAGCTGGCCACTGCTCATGTCACACTCTTATTCCATTATGCTTTCAGGTGCACTGCTCCATCGGTTTGGAACAGATTAAGCTTTAGGAACCTCTCTTCTTTCTGATATGGTCTATATTCTGTTATCTATGACTGCTGCCATGATCAGCTTTAAATGATCTTTCTGATTATATCTGTTTGACACTTGATTACTCTCTTAATACTTTGTCCGTTTTATTATTAGCTAGCGGTCTGTGTGTTTGTAACCTCTGTTTTATGGTCAGCGACGTGATGTCGCTGTCTTGTCCAGGACACTCCTGTAAAGGAGACGTTTCACATCAGTAAGGCAATAAAGTGTGTATATGCGTGTGTGTGTGTGTATGCACATGTGTGTATCCTCAAACACAGTTGAATTGATAGATGTGTGATAATCAATACGCCCAGCATCTGCGGTCCCAGGCTTGACCGACCGTGTGGGGTGGGGGAGTTAACTTTAATATTTTCATCGCCCCGAGCCAGATCATCCAGCCACACTTATTTCATCCTCTGACACAGCTAATTAAAAAATATGCGTCCTGTGTGTCCTTTGATTCGTCCTTTGGAGGCTATCAACAGCTTTAATCTCCTCGAGGTGAGGTATTACAGTGATCTGATGGATTCCTTCTTGTGTTTGTGATGATTAAAGTGTGTGAGCATGCTGTATCAGTGTGTGCCTCCTGCTGTCAGCAGTGTGTGCATCACTAATTCTATAGGAGCCATTGTTTTATAGCTGTAACAAGCCTGTGCATGTCCACTCTGCTTCCATATGGTGGTGCGTCTTAGGCTGTGTTTTATTCTCTGTTCATACTTTATTTAAACTGATTTCACCATAAATAGTACAGTAAGTAGTATAATTTCCTGCTGGGATCTATCTATATTATCAGTCTAAATATAAAGCATAAAAACATTGTAAATATTAACTACATTAATCTGTAATATCAAAATAAATAATGGCAAAGATTTGACGAAGCTACACAGGACAACAATGCCTGTTTGAATCAGAAAAAGTGAGTAACAGTGCTGGAAGTGGCAGAAATAGCCTATTTTACTGTATATTGTTTCATTACAATATGTGGACATTATTATAGGAGTTCCCTCTAAACAACACAGACAAGTGTTTCCTGTGGCCATTGTCTGACTGATAGTGATATGAGCTGTGAAACATGCACACAGTGAAGCAAGAGGCCAAACTGGGCATTACTACAAGGATAGGAATAACTGAACAATCAGAATTAAATGACTCACAATCTTACATTTCCCCTCCTGATGTGGTGAAGAAGATAATCTGGGTGTTGTATTTAAAAATCCCAATCGCCCCCCCGCCCCACCACATCACCACCTTCATTCAGAGCTTCCTAGTTGTAACCATTACTGCTAACTGATGTGAATGAATGTGAACCCACCCATAACAGCCGTAACACCATCAGTGTGGCCAGGCCAGTCGTCGTGTTGTCCCTCACTTAGTCGACTACGCAGTTTTGTAAATACAGAAAGTCCCGAGTGGAAATATATTATCTGAATGACAGCAAGTGCACCTGGAAAATTTGGTAGAATTGACAATTGGAACCAGAAAGTACTTCAAAATGTGATGTATGATCACACCCAGTAGTTCAACCTTTGGTTTCACTTGTTACTCTAATCTCTACAATTACCTTGGTGAGTCAGATGCCATCTTTTTTGTTGTTATTTATTATATTAAACTCCAAATACCTTGTTTATGAAAGCTAGTATCACTCATTTGAATTCAGCAGCAGGTTTTATCAATTTATCAACTGTGGTGTACACCGATCAGCCATAACTTTATGACCGCTGACAGGTGAAGTGAAGAACATTGATTATCTGGTTACCATGGCACCTGTCGGTGGGGGGGTATATGAGGCAGCAAGTGAACATCTTGTCCTCCAGGTTGATGTGTTGAAGCAGGAAAAATGGGCAAGAGGAAGGATGTGAGCGACTTTGACAAGAACCAAATTGTTACGGCTGGACGACTGGGTCAGAGCATCTCCAACACTGCAGCTCCTGTGGGGTGTTCCCGGTCTGCAGGGGTCAGTACCGACCAAAAGTGGTCCAGTGACAGGGTCATGGGCGGCCAAGGCTCATTGTTGCTCGTGGGGGAGCAAAGGCTGGGCCGTGTGGTCCGATCCAACAGAAGAGCTTCTGTAGCTCAAACTGCTGAAACAGTGAATCCCGGTTCTGATAGAAAGGTGTCAGAACACACAGAGCATCGCTGTTTGTTGCATATGGGGCTGTGTAGCCGCAGACCTGTCATAATGTTGTGCTGTCTTAATGTTATGGCTGATCGGTGTGTGGTTATAATGTAATATAATGACAGTGTAAAATGATATAAGCACAACTGATACTGTCTAGTCCAGTATATAGTAAAATAATAGTAAAAACTTCAACATCTACCTTAAAGTAAATGTCTGGGGTCGCGACACATTGGACCCCAATCACTTCAACCCCAGCTCACAGCAATGAAACGGTTGACTGGTAAGAATGATGCCAGAAAATCTGGAAATTAGTAGAGGAAAAGTTAAACTTAACTGAAAAATAAAATGTCATGAACTTGTGATTTAATATTACGGTACTATATCTAATGGCACCTTCAGCTTTACTTAAGAAAACGATGCAGCTGAGTAGCTGAGCGGCCATCCGGCCTCCACGGTCGGACGATTATTGTGTATGAGGGGGGATAATCCACGTAGATGTGTCATCTTGAAAGTTGAGCGCGAACAATGGAAATCTTACTAGAGATGGTTCATCGGGTAATTACATACAATCCATACCCGCTGTCCACGCACATACAGTAGTGAGTCATGTTCCTAATCCCCAGGGACGGGTTTGACAGTCCATCTGGGGCAGATGGGAAAGGGTGGCGCACGTTTGGCATTAGCCTACGCCCCGCTGGTTTCCCGGCCACGACCCTCCTGCTTTTGATCCTATTAGCAGGTGAATGAGGAGATGGACATCAGACTGACAGTCTGGGACTGACCTCCGTTTGACCACCTGAGCTGAACACTCATTAGTCCACACATATGCCACTCCAAAGACCGGCATATTGGCACAAGGCTTCTGCTAATTCCCCTCAATTGTTCACTGAGCGTTTGTCATAGGTGTTTGTCATCAGTCGTGGGGAGGGAGCTGATGAAGTGAGGTACAGAGTCTGCAGGCTGGATCAATAACATGCTGCAGTGTCGGTGAGGAACAGCTTAACAGATTGGATGCACAGAAATCATTCACTAGCAGGTGTCAGCATCCTAGAGAGATCATTCAAACACAATAGATTCACAACAAGCAACAATGCAACAATCCTTAAATATCTAACAGCTGGAATTACTTTTTTAGATGAAGATATTACAATCAGCAGATCAAATAAAATCCTACTTCTTTACCTGCTTGTGTCCTTCCTTTTTCCTTACTTCCTAACATTGTTGGTTGGATTTTTTCATTTGCAGGATTCAAATTTCTTCTTCACTATTGGTGATTACCACCACAGGTACATTCTCCATCTGTCAATCATCTTTTATTTTTAACTGGGATCAAAGCCAGACTGGTTACGATCACCTCCAGCCAGCCTAGAAGGAGGATGTTGCGTCACATGGGTTTTGCAACGCGCTGCTCCGGGCTGCCAGAGCCCATTACACCTGGTGTTAACACAAGTCATATTTCAGAGCGCACATTTGGATTTGTCACAGCAGGAAAAAGCACAGGTGTTGCTAATAACATTAACGCCGGCTCTGTTCTATTCGTGAGTCCCAGTAAGTCATGGCAGCGTGACGGTGAGGCGGCATGAACAACACCAGGACCCTGAAACTGAAGCAGCTAAATGGAATTCAGCCATCGCTACTTTTATCATTTACACCTGTGCGTTTCCTTCTGTCAGAACGTTTCCTCGTAATGGATGATTTTGTGGCTGCTGTTAAATGAGAGCGAACGTCTTCCACCACTGCAATACAGAAACCTAGCAAACAACAGACCTGCACAGCGCAGGATGACACACTGAAGCCCTGCATAACACGTGCGCCATCTTGATTTGTTTCTAATTTCAGTCCAGATGTACTTAAAGGGCTCTCTATGCATCACAGAGCCACAGAGCAGGAAAGTGCAACCCCCCCAGGACAGGAAGTGCTAGAGACTAGTGAGTTCAAGTCGCTGTATTCCAGAAGCTTCTGTTGCCAAAGCCTACCTGGGAAATAAAACCACTGGATGATGTTTTATTCTGTGTAAGTCAATACACATTCACCTTCAAATCATCTTCAGAAGGTGGCAGTTACTTGTAAACTGAGTTCAGGTGGGTCATGTGACATGTTGTCTGATAACCCCACAAACACACACACTGGCAAGAGTGCAGAGAACAGACCACACACACATGCACTGTGATTAAGGCCTGGGCCGAGATGAAAGGCAGCAGGACCAATCACGCGGGAGTTAGGGGCACCATGGGAGGAAGTGGGCGCACCAAAGGCATTCTGGGCTGTCTAACTGTGACTGTGGAATACACAAATCATAAAGAAAAGATGGCGATGGAAGTGAAGGAGTGCCATGGAAAACGTTGCTGCAACCAACCTGGGTCTTTTCCTCATCACTCGACTCGTCATGTAGAAAGGATTTCCTTATGTTGTTGACATTTTTCATTCTTTTAAAAGGTGGAGGGGGTATGATTGAACTAATACATTTCTTCTTAAATGTTCTTGCATTTGATTGTCACGGCACAGGTAGTAAGAACTGGGCAACTGATTTGTTTTAGGTCTAAGCCTCATGGCTGTACCTGCTGCTAACAGGCCGTGCTTACACTAAATGTTTCAGCTGTCAATCAACAAGAAAAGGATGCCGAGGGAGAATAAATCAAAATACGTCTCACCATCTTCACATCAGCTCCACAGTAACTTGTTGTTTTTGTTTTAATTTTTACTTCTCTTTCTCACAACATTAGTCACACAGTCAGCAGTTTCGGTGAGGATGTCAGTCTAAGAGAAAGCTTGTCGGGTTCGTCACATGACTAACGGGATGCTGCTCACTGAAAGCTACATTCTTCTGCCCCCGCTGGCGACGCAGAGAGGCTGCCGAAATCGTTCCAGTCCACTCTGACAGCCCACTCCCCACGCCAACGACGACACTGCAATATCAAGACCTCATGCAACAGTCAACAGAGCACAGACACGCAGCAAACCCGAAAAAAAGAGTGTGTTGCAGGGAGGGTCCTTTTCTCATTTCCCCTGCTCTCTGATGTGGTGATGGAGGGACCGCAGTGTGGGTGGAGAAGATGGGGAGAAAGCTAGCGAGACAGAGACACGCAGGAAGAGAGAGACGGGAAAATTACAAGCACGTGGAGCTGCAGTACATGTTTGTTGCCCTCTTCTTGGGTAAATGTGTCACACACACACACACACACACACACTCGCAGCTACCGTTCCCTGAAAGCTAATTCATATATTTGGATGATTTCTTAGAAAGCGAATTCATATATTTGTATGGCAAGTGCAAATTCCCAATCATGTATGACAAAGTTCCCGTCACACTTGAAACATCTCTTGAAAGACATCATGGTAGGCGCCCTGACTGACTACAGGGATTATATTACAGTGGATAGCATAAGGCTGTGGACACATGACAAATCAATTGACAATCTTTTGTTTTTCCCATCAGACAGTGGATGTCCTTGTGCGCAGACTGATAATTCTGCTCCACAATCAATAGTCCATTTTTTACCATGATTCTGATGAGAATTTAAGCAGCCGAGCAGGCTTAGTCGATGAGAGAGCAGCTGCTGGGATCAATAAGGATGGTCGCAGTCAGAAGGTCGTCCTGGGTGGGACACACACAAGGTTTTTGGCCATGACACACATTGCTGTGGATATGTAATTAGGAGCCTACTGACCTTGTTGTCAGTGAAATTTAGACAAGATCATCAACCTCCCTCATTATCCTGCATGTTCAGCGGGTTCTCCACACCCCTCAAGTGGTTGGTCCACTTGTTCCAGTTCAGAGGATGCGCTCAATAAAGCCATGGCCTCCAGAGAACACTCCTGGATTGTCTGTGTCCTTGTCCCCCGTTCGAGTCCAGCCTGGGACCTCTGTTTCATGTCTAATGCCTCTCTCTGTCCGCATGTTTCTGTCTGGCAATTTTGTCTTTATTTGATAGTGAGAATAGAGAGCAGGGCTCAGATAATATAGACTATCAAACAACACTTTATGAAACTGGCAGTGTTCGGCAGGCTAGCCAAGTTAGCCCTCCGAGATAATGCATGCCAACCATGCTAACAGACTCTGACGGATCACAAGTGTTTTTGCCAACACTAGATATCAAACAGAAGTCAGAGACTAGATCGTATTAAGCTGCCGTGAAATGTAAATTCAGCAAGAAGAGGCCTCGCTTCCTCCGGGCTTCAGCTGCCTTCGGCTGATTCAGACTCACCCTGGGTTCCGATTCTGCCGCTGCCTTGACCGGGCGCAGACACCTAGTCCTAGTCCTAGGGCAGCCCTAGTAATGAGACAAAGGTTAATGACTCTGGATTACTTCAATTTGTTAAATAAATGATTTGTTAGATATTGATATTTCCTAGGTGGACGTTTGGGCTCAATAGAGGCACTAAAGGAGGCTTATATTTTTAATGTTCACACAATCTCCAACACAGACTCCTCTTGTTGTTCTCTACATTTTCCATGGCACAACTCTGGTGTTTATTGGATGCAGTGAATAAATACAGGGGAGACACGCAGAGGGGAAAAGGAGTCATTACTAGATGATTCTGCAAATCCCCGGATTATGTTCTGTGCCAACACTCTGTATCAAATTCTGGTTTTCTACAATACCTGCACATGGCAGTTACGCTAAGTACCATGGTTATTTTGAATAAACTCTTGTTAAGGTATGGTTAGGGTCTAAAACACTCAATTAAGGTTTTAAGGTTTGCCTTGGAGCAAAGTCAAAAAGGATCTTTTTCTGATGGTGGCGCTAGATCAAAGATGAAGGATTTCGGCTCTGTGGGACCATGAATATATAAATATATATGCTAAATTTCATGGAAGTCTGGTGAGGCGTTGTTGAGTTGGATGGCAAGAAAGAGGCTCCACTACGCTTCGATAGACTTCAGTACACAAATAATCCCATCATGACGTCCTCTCTGAAGCTCATGTTGGTGTGTTTCTCTATCGGCAGACAGCCATTCGCATAATAGTGACAAGATAATGGCTACCAGGCTGCTCGCCATGCATTTACCTGTAATATCTCTCTCACACACACACACACACACACACACACACACACTCACACAGGAGAATGTGTAGTAATCGTAGAGAAAACATGAGGGGTCTCCTGCAGTAGAAGACACACACACGTGCAAACACGTATGAAATGGCTCGTTATTGGGGTATTTTTACCACTTCCACCCCCAGAACCCTGGGTGTGTGTGTGTGTGTGTGTGTGTGTGTGTGTGTGCGTGTGTTAGGCCAAGGGGAAAGCTGAGGTAGACCACAGCCCTGGGCAATGAAACTTCATTCTGACTAAAGCAGTCTGCATAGAGAAAAAGTGAAAATCTCCCAGGACATCTTTATTAAAAGCGTGTGTGTGTGTGTGCGTGCGCACATTCTTTTGCTGCCACTACTATTACTGCTAAAACATATTTCTTGGTTTAATCCGTCTTTACTCTAGAAAGGTAGAGATGCATTTGCTGTTGCGTTCACTGAACGTTGGAAACTGAATCTGACTGTTCTCGTGCTTCTGTGTGAGTTATGATCTGTCTTGCGTGCACAATAAGCGCCAATTAGAACTACAGACGACGGCGATCACAAACACTTCACCTCCACACAGAGCCTCTGGTAGGCACCGAAACAAGTGTAGGTTATGGGATATTGTGCAAACAGAGAAATAGACACTCAAACAAAACAAGCGTGTATTTAGATTTACATCTCTAAAAGATATATTTTTAAAGTCAGCTACTTTGTAAAAGGTATTCTAGTGAGGAAATGCTGGAGATGATGGACACTGATGACTCGTGTTTGTGTGCATTGAGCGGCCAGTAAGAGACACTGAACTGCTTTTGTCTGTGGGCGTGTCATGCAGGGGGAGGGCGCTGTTTGCAACTTTCAGAGCTACTGTGCATCAGCATCAGTATACCACCTCACACCGTCACAAGCAGGGCATCTGCAGTCACCGTCTTGTGCGAGTGGGGGTGGGGGTGGGGGTGTAGGGGTGGGTCTTGTCACCAGCAGGGCAAGTAAATTCTAAACTATATATTTTCATTACAATATTTATATGTTGAACGATTTTTGTCCTTGGTCCATGTCTGATTTGTTTTAAATGTAGATCATAAGAATGATTGGGCAGTCACTTTCTACCCATTGGTAGAAATGGTTCTGCACTGGGTCGCACCCGCTATGCGTAAGTTAAAACGTTAGAAATTATGTTCAAACTTAGGTCGGAGTTTACACGCTCAATATTTGAAATGTTGCACCAGCTGAAATAGTTCCGACGTGGGAAGACGTTACAACTTAAATCTTACACCTTGCCTTTGGTAGGTGCAAAGCCCTCTGTAAAATAACGGTTAGCATGGCACGTCGTTTTGGGATATCAATTATCGTGGTGGCAATTACACCGTACCGAATGAACCAGAGCTCCTCGTAGAGCTTAGATATAGATTTAGAGAAACGTAAACCCCGGTCTCCCACTTAGATTTCCGCGGTCCCTTTCGACTGACGGGTGCCGGGGGTTACAGTGGGATAAGTTAGAGATGAAGAGGAGCGAATATATCTGCTGTTTCTTGTTTTCAGTGTAGGCTGTCATTACTTGTTTGTTATAATGTTACAATTTTACCTGTCCAATAATAGGGTGCCGTTATATTCCCCTGTAGTCCCTGTAGTTGACAGAGAAAGTGCTCCGTGTAGCATTTCGAGTGCTCGATGTACTAAGACGTGGCCTCAATATATATTTTTTTCTCTCTATGGCCCCCCTGGGGTTCTGTAGCATCTGGATAAGTGGCAGAAAATGGATGGATTGTTTCAAGAAAGCAAATGCCACCCACGCTCTGATAGGCATCAGAATTTCACCTTTCCACATATCCTGCATTCCTAATAGGAATGCAGGAACACCCACACAACCTGTATGCCACACTCAACCCAAATAGCTTTGTATCGTATCTAAACACTCATAAACAGGCAGAAACACTGTGACATGGTGAGCGAGGTAATAAGGATGTTAAAGGACATGTTGTCAAATTAGAAGCGAGGGAGCCTCTTTTCCTTCCACCTCCACTAAACCACAAGTATACCCAGCCCACCACCCTGCTCCACGTTCACACAATAAACAAGTGCATTTTCTTTCTCACCAAAACACTCCCACAGTTCCCCTCTCCCTACAATTCATGTGGTGAGGTCTGCAATGCAAGTAAACACTGAATATAATGAGTACTAACTGTGTGTGGTAGTAGTAAGTGATCACACCGGGTCAGGGTCTACTTGATTTTGATTGACAGGGGGACTCAGGCAATCAGTCATGGTGGAGTCTGCGTGACCCACCTCAGCTCCTCCACCATTTTGAGTAAGAATGTATTTATTTTCTTTCTTTTCGTGCTCATTTTGGTCTGGTAAACCGTCAGATCAGTCACAGCAAACAACTGGATAAAAACAGGCCATCACCTTTATTTGTGAGCATACTAGCGTATGAATTGTGATGCTACTCAAAAGCATTGGGGGTCAATCCACTTTTCCCCGGGTCCTATGTTCTCCAGATTTATATAGCACATGGTGGGAACATGAAAAAAATGTTCCCCAGCTCTGTATTCGTTTAATATGATGTGGGCTTTCATGGGAACTGGTCAAAGGCGTTTTCTGTTCCCCAGCACTGCTGTAGGGCTCTCAGGGAACTTATCAAGTGGTGAGAGTCGTAGCATGGCATGCAACAATAAAACATTCTGGGAAGTTTTGTGGATCAAACCCGAACAAGAGTCTGAGTGAAGTTTGAGTGAAACTTTATCCACAGAACCACCCAGACTCTGTAATTTGCGTTTAGCCAACTTTAAAAAAGGATAATATTTATGAAATATTTTAACTTGAAACGGGTCAAATTTGACCCAACCGCAATAGGAGGGTTAATGCGTGTTAACAGAACATTGAACTGGGGAACATAAGACCCTGGGAACATTGATATCATCGTGGATCGCAGCTTACAAGGCTCTCAATAGTGACTTGGAGTGAGATGTCACTGATCCTTCAATTAAGGAAGAAGCTTTAGATTTTAAAGTTTACGGAATTCATCATTTCATGTCTAGAAATATTGACTAAAAGCCTGAGTTGACTGAAGTAAGTACTTTAAGGATGTGAATTATTCATTAATGAGTGCAGCAGAAAATTTTACCTGATCCCTGCTGGGTTTGTCTCTAAAACTCTGTACTCGCATCAATTACGAGTAACGGGTTTCCCTTTACATGATGTTTTAGAAATCGGTTTCTGCAGAGAGGCGGCATCTGCGAGGTCACTTGAGTGCATGTGAACACAGCGTTTTCAGAAGCAGTCTCCTCTGGAGGTATGTCATGAATGTCAATTGTTTCTTGTATGCAGAGCTAATGGTAGGCTAGTCGAACTGTATGTGAAAATCTAAACTCCCATTCACTCTGAACTACTCAAGTGATTCATTAACAAATTGCTATTGTAGAGCAGAGAAAGTCTGAACAAGAGAAACCACACATTAGCTCAGGCACTGTCAGTGTATCTACTGTGGAGGATTGATTCAATCACAACTTTATATATATATATATATATATATTCACATGTGAACCCCTTTTGCCCACTCCTGCAGTTAAATCAACATTAATAACAAATTACAACACTTATTTTCAGTAACAGTTTCAGTTTCGTTGGTACAAGCATAGAAACCTCTGCTCTTGCTTTTCTCCATTGCTGCTCTTCCTTTGTGGTATTTTCTGCAACAAAGCAACCAACCACAGAGTAGACTATCTGCTTCCTGAGACATGCATATGCCCAATGCATGTGAATGATCACGTGATTTGCGTTTGCAGGCGTGTAGTATGGACAGAGATTATTTCATCTGGGAAAGGCTCACATGGTATTGGCGTGACAAATCAAGGAAGGGCATGTCGTGGCTGATAAGAGACAATCAGGAAGCGAACAAGGTTGTGTGCATCGTGCTTTTAGAAGGTCTTCGTGTTTACCGATCCTCACTAAAACACAATATGGAGTTTTCAAACTAAAACGGGGTCAGCAGCAAACAACAACAAAGTCTCTGTTTTAGGGGTTCTAAAATGTAGTAGAGTAGTGTGGAGGCTAGACGTAAACGTAGCAAAAGTTATGCATTATAAAACAAAAACGTAGAAGTGTGGTTGGAGCCTAAGTCTAGTATGAACCGAAAAACTGGCTGTTAGCGCTGGTGTTGTGAATTGGGACTTGCTTTGCAGTGAGTCTCATTTGCATAGAACGGAGCCAGATGTATGTATATTCTACCTAATTGAAATACAGTCAAATAGCACCGGAGCACCAGGATGCTATTTGCTTGGCAGTGCAGGTGCTTTTCTTTGTGTTCTTTATTTGTGCAGGTTTAGCAGCTGCAAAAGCGTCCCAATCCTAATGTGAATTCACCCACGAGTTCAAAGTATGAATTTTGTGGTTACTAGTACCATCACATCTGCTCATATTTCATAGTGTGTTTGAAATTCATGAACGTTAAATTAATTACCGTAATGACAGGCTGTATTGCGCAAAATGTTAGCTTGTGTTGTGGCCATGGATGTATTAAGGAGAAGGAGCAGACAGAGGCAGTGACCACTTTGGTTTTAGCTAACATTAGAAAGCTAATAGCTCTCTCAATGAGCATGAGCTGACGTGGTTGATTCGTGACATCCTTGCCAGTGTACAAAGCATGGTAAAATTAAACAAAATCACAAAAAGGTTGGTTCCGGTAATAGCAGCATTAAGGTAAAAAACTTACTTGAGGTCCTTGACTTTGCTGGACCATGTTGTCGATCCGTTAAACTTCCTCTCCTGAGTCATGAAGGTGGCTTCGATTTCCCCTCACTAGCTCCCCCGTCTGTGTGCTATGTGGCTACTATTACATGTAGATTGTAAAAAAATAGTCCTTCAATTTGAGTTGGGTTTTTTTGTAATTTAAGGAAATAAAGACTGAATATATCACATTATGAATGTGACAATTACTGAATACCTGAAGTTTAACGGAATGTGACGGGCCTTTTTTTTAATTTCATATTTACATTAATAATAATAATAATTGGACCCTAAGGTCGTTTATTGGTCAATCATGATACACATAAACACACGTGCAGAGAACAATGCTCAAACACACACATACAAATGTATCCTCTGCTTTTAACCCATCCGGCCATCCCACTTCTAAGAGGAGCTGGAGCAGTGGTCAGCCTTCTATGGCGACCGGGGCACCAAATCCAGTGCACATGCACTGTCCTGTCTTGGTCTGAGACCGTGCATGCCTTCACCCTGGGGCGGTGGCTGCAGGGAGTCTTTATCAGCTCCAAATCTGCAGATCTGGATACAGTTTGCGCAAAATGGAAGCATTACTTTTCTTGGAAGACTGCAGCTAAATGAGAAGTGTTTGTCATTTAGCTGCATAGCATACCTACCTACATAAAGGGTAACATGAGCCATCAACAGGAAGTGGCCAATCACACTGTGGAGAATGGGATTTTGAGTTGAAGGATTTGTTGCTTTTTGGTGTTTTTGTTAAAATATCTAACCTCGTAGACTAATTCTTTGTCTTTGTGTTTTCCCCTTTCCGGTTTTGTATACGTTCCCTTTTGTGTTAAGCTTGTTAGGCCAGTTTGGTCTGTTCAGCTTATGTTACGTTATCCCAGCCTGAGGTTTGTTCTGCTCAGTTGACCTCTTGCATGCGGCACGACCTTGTATCATATTTTCTTTTTTCTTTCATCTTTGGGAGAATAAAACCCTACTCTTGAAAATCCACCAGTGACTCCTCCCCGTGCCTGCAGCTCAGTCCCTCACCACCAAGTTGCACTAAATAGTCTATAAGTCTCATGAATAGAGTCAGAGTTCAGGGTTTTCCGTGTTGTTGGGAATGGGTGCTCAAAGGTGATTCCATGAAGATTTCTCCACATGGTTTCCGGAATACTTTACATGCCTTGGGTGCACAATGCAAAATTCATGCAAAGATTTGCAAATGAGTCCAACAGAAAGCAGTGATTTCCCAGGTGGAGAAACTCCCTGACTCGACAGTCTGGGCATGTTTGGAGCTGTGACAAAATGTGTGTTTTTGTCAGTGCAGCAGAGAGTTTCTGCAGTGTGGTGTCTACCCTGTGCCCGGTCAGGAAACATCATGGAGGTGGTCACAATGTTCATTTTTGGTCCTGTTTTAACCATTTTAGCTCCTGTAGTTGGTATATCTGCCATGTTAATACATTGACATCTGCCATGCTATCACAACAATGGCGACTGATGCTTCCATGCCATTGGATGGCACTTCTAGACCCACCCTCTTTGAAGGGATGATGGGAGGTCCATGCTAGGGTCACTACTAAGGGCTGATGAATGTTAAACTTTGGTGCCGACTCTAATTTAACATAATGCACTGTAACAATCAAGTAACTTCCAACCATCTACTTAACCCAGTTATATGATCTCATATTCCCTTCCTGTTCGTGTTTTTTAAACGTTCTATTGTCAAATATATTAATAGTAGTAGTTTGCATTAAGACAGAAATAGTTTATTCAAATAATATTTTGGATAGACAAAGAAAAGTGGAAGTGGACTGATGTAATACAGTGCAAAATGATGTTGCATGAAATACTACCAAAGAAGAAAGAAGTGGTTAGCTGCTCCGCCTCTAGATTCCAAGAATTTTGCTCTCAGTTTTGAACAAATTTCGACATTGAAAACATGTTAACATGCTTATGACATCTTAAGACATGATGTCTTGGTGTTTAAAGATATAAAAATCTTGCATGAGGAACTACAAATTCATAGCAAAGTGCTTGGCGATACTGAAACAACATTTAAACCATCACTAAACGTCTCCGCTGAGAGCAGGATGAGGACATTCTTCCAGGGTTAACGTCTCTTTACAGCAGGTCAACTCACCATCCATCTTTTGCATCACTTACTGTGAGGAGATTAGAGTGACGAGTAACCCCATGGAAACTCACATTTGTCTTTCACATACTTATTAACACGCACGCACGCACACACACACACACACACACACACACACACACACACACCACCACCACCACCACCACCACCACCCTTGCTGTGCCTTATCTGAACCAAGGCAGAAAGATGTTGGCAAAAGGATTTGGTTGTGGTTGCAGCCATGTGATAGAAGTGACACTGAGATAATCCAGATTTGTAGCTAAAAACACAGGGCTCGCCTCTGACTGCAGACTTTAGTTAACCCAGCTGTGTACAGTATAAATGATGTAGCCAAACGGCCATCTACTGCTATGATACGGCTATAGAAAGTGGAAATCCTGACATTTTTGAAAAGGTGTAACTTTATCTGGGGATTACTACTTCATGCAGATATTGGCCAGCTGTGTGGAGCTGTTAGTACACAACATCTCTCAAGCTGTCTTTTATCATTCTTTACACAACTACTTTTGTGTGCACAAAAATCACAAAGGCAGTGGATTTATCTTGTCAGCATCTGTGGGAAGTAAATGCCGCTAAATGTCAACATGATTTATAATGAAGTCAAGTCAGTTTTATGCATAGGCTATAGCCCGGAATCACAGATCGGCCTCAAGGTCCTTTACAATGCGTACAGTGTAAGAAACATAAGAGGTAAGAAAAGAGCAGAATTGGTTAGATGCTAACAAAATAATTATCACCTTATCTTTGGTAAATTATAAAGTTTTCATAGTGTAAAACATGGACAGGAAACCAGGATCATGCTATACGTGTTGTGGCTGAAGCTCTCTGCATTAGGAGCTTCTGTTAGTCCTGTATCGGGACTGACTGCAAGAACTTTATGAAATGCAATGAGATGAAAGGATTTCTTCCTCCATTCTGGGCTCTACAATACAAGCTACCCTTCAAAGGTGTATTAAAGGTTTATTCTTTCTTGACTCTGACTTTACATGGTGAATTGTACCCAAAACCATTGCATGAATTGCCACGCTCACATTCAAATGAGCTAAATGCTGAGACGGTCCCTTAGCCATTGTTAACTTTAAGGGCTCGGGATGATCACAAAGTCACGCTCTTTCATGTGCACAAGGAGGCCTTGTATTCCCCCCGCGTCCTGCTCAGCCTATGGCCGCCCATGCTAACTACCCGGGGTCCTTTTATTTAATCCAAACATACAAGAAACACAGAACATATTACATCCTGCGTGCCAAAAGAGAAAACACCTTCCTGAAGCTCACGGCGGAAGATGTAAACGCAACTGGAACTCTTTGTTAGCGTGACGGAATGTGTTACACTGACACAGATAGAAATGACAGACTTTAAAAACAGTAATAAATAGTTCCAAGTGTGACATGTTCATCTAACTGGAGCACAAGTCAGAGCCACAGTGAGCCAGATTGTGCCCACTGAGGAAACTGCGTGTCAAATATTAGCTGGTCAAAGCCGAGCTAGGAGTTCACACGAGCCCCATTCACAGATACTTATCAAAGCAGCACCCTGTGGACTCAGGTTGTGTGTGTGTGTGTGTGTGTGGGATGCATACATTTCAACCCTAACCCACCCCGCCTCCCAAACTCCCACCGCCCCCATTGTGCCGGAGGGGGGGTTCCTCTTATCCTTGCCCTTGGCCATACATGGCCCGTTAGCACCAACCCATCTAGCCAGCTCCAGAGGTGCTGTTAGGTCAGTTGTGGTGCAGGACACACACACACACACATGCCCAGATTTACCCCCGCCTATCTGTGTTCGCGGATCACTTCACAGGACAATCTCCCTATCCATCTTTGCAGGGTCATTGTGGCCTGCCCTCAGCTGAGAAAGGAGTTTCATTCACAGAGAAGAACCCTCTTTCTCTGCCTTCTCTCTTTCACTCAGGAAAGGAAGCCCTCACACATATACTGTGTGTGTGTGTGTGTGTGTGTGTGTGCTGCTGGAGGTCATATTTATAATATGAAGAGGTATCAGGACTTCCAAGCTGGACATAGAATGAATGTCACCACTTCAACACGCCTACGAAGTCACGCCGGCAGCTTTGCTTTTAGCTATTAAAGCTCTGGGCTTTGATGAAGGCGGGACATATGCACAGAGTAGCCTGGGCTATTTCTTTGTGGGGGAAAAAATATCCAAACTCAAAGCAACAGAATTAGGCAGATGACCAAGTACACAAAAGTAACAGAAATAGCCTTTTATTCTTTAGAAGAGGAAATAGCATTTGCCTGACAAATAATCCCATGCAAATGGTTACCTTGCTGTTGTTACATGCAGGTATTTCAGGCATGCATGCTGCAGCCTGATGGCTTTGTTACCTAAAAGCGTTGTTCACATGAACAAGTTAATACCCTTAGATGTGTGTGTGTGTGTGTGTGTGTAATGTGTAAAAGAGTAGGTTTATACACAGTTAATGACAAAAACATTTGGCAACAACCAGGAGGTAGAAAGTGCAAAGAATAAAGTAACATTGGGGAGCGGGGGTTACAAATAGCATGGGGGAGTGTCTGTCTGAGGAGGGGGAGATGAGTGAGCGCGCACACACACACACACACACACACACACACCAGCCCAACTACTGAATGAATGAAAGGCAGTACTGGGAAACAGAATGAATGAATAGTTGAAGCTGAGAAAATGAATGAATTTGATGATGACAACTGATGTTGCTTTTACACATTAACACACACACACACACACACACACACACACACACACACACACAGACGGGCCAATAAGCCTTTATCTGTGCAGTCAAAGTGAGACTAGTCATACCTGGAGTGGCCAACCTGTAGGAAACTTAAATTCCTACCAAGTAAGGCATTAACTCTTAAATCAACCATTAACTTCAGTATTAGCTTGCATACAATGTGCAGATGTCACAGTTTATGATCTTTATGCTCAAAGTTAAGTAAATTTCTATTTCTTATTCTCACCAAGAGCCCGACTTAAGAAAAACCAACAGAATCAACATCATATCCCAGCTTAAACAGTGTAGTGGTTCAACCACTGCTGGACTGAGTTTGAATGTGCTGAAGAAAGGGAAGAGAACGAGGGCACATAGGAGTCAAAATGAGAGAACGTCACATGGCACTGCTAGGGCAAAAAAAGCGACGGCCTTGATGTGGTTAACGGCAGCCTTGACATATCGTTTATTTTCCAGCAGTGGGCTCCGTGGCGGTGTGATCTAGTAGTCTGGTGCGGTCTGGGCCCTTCTAGGCTTCAGCTCTCCGCTGTCCCTTTAAACACTTCCTGCACACTGTTACCATAAAGCTGCTAGAAGAGCCTCACTGCAAAAGTCACATGCTCCAGCTCCCTTTGTTTCCCACAGAAAGCCTCTATCTGTCTGTGCATGAGACGGACTGAGGAGGCAGAAAAGTCACACCTGAGGGAAAACAAGTGGATCCCGATAACTGTTGCTTTCTGCTTTTCTAACGCCGCGTGTTCGTCCGCGGGATGTGCGTTTCGTTTTCCAACGCACGACCAAATCAAATAAAGACGATAAGGGAAAGCTCACCTGGTGGCTTGTTATAACGTGCATAATATGCTATTAATAAAAAACATGAGTGACAAAAGATTTGTGAAAGAGCATCAGGCAATCAAAAGGGCGTATGGTGACAAAAAAGCTTGATTGATTAGATTTGTGTCAGTTTATATAACTGTAGTGTGCTGAGGAAATGAGGAAATCACATAACAGAAAAACATTGCAAAAATGTGTAAAGGACATTTAAATGCACCGCAGCACACATGTGAAGGGGCTTTCTAAACATGAAGTGAAAGTGAAGGTAAATCAAAGGCAAGACTTTTAGGGAAGATCAACACCTTTACAGTTCTGTCGCATACGTGCAGGCATGGGGAGGAGAGACTCTGCACAGCAGGATCAAAATGGTATTTTTGATCCCTCACAACAACAACAACAACAACAACAACAACAACAACAACGGAGTGGTGATATGTTCTGATGGGATCTAGGCTCCGTCTACAGAGGTCTAGCCCTCTTCAGGCATTACGGTAGACTAGAGAGGAATCCCAGGAATGTGCAAAGCTCCAATTCATATTGAAACTAGATTAAAATGTTCGCGAGTTCACACTAAATGCTGGTAGTGAGTTGGGTAAATAAACAGTACTGGCAGGACCTGACTGCCAGACTTTGTATCCAGCTGTAGGATCCATTGCTGTGGTCTCTCCTCGGGCTTACCGAGTGGTTTTCTTGCTGTGGGCAAATTAAACATATAAAACAGTGCTGTCAGTAGAAAAAGCCCGTATTGATTATTTGAAATCAGAGGTCTTTGATAGCTGTATCAATAGCAATGTCCACTTTTTCAGCGCACTAAACTTTTCCCCACATGAAAAGTTACATCTGCCTGGTAACAGCAATTCCTCCCATTGGTGCAACTCAGTCCCCTCCCGTCTGTGTGTGTGTGTGTGTGTGTTAGAGAAAGTCTTTCAACTTTACTATTTGCACTCCAGTATTACCAAACGGCTATAGTCTCGTGTTTTTGAGCAGTGTGAACCCTCCGCTTTTGCCGAGATCATCAAAGCAACCTCAGCCCCAAGGAATAAATGGCGAATAAATGTTTGGTAATGATCAATAATAGCACGTCCATGCGCATCTCTTCTCAGTTACTCTAATAACTGATGAAATAATCAAACAAGGCATAGACTATAAAGTTAAAGTGCAGCACAGTGGGGTTCCTGTTTACAGATGTGGGCTCTGTAGTTAGAGTCCCATTCCATTCAGCTTTAATGAACTGCACAGGGCGCAGGGAGCTTACCCGCCTCAACACTGAACCACAACAATGTGTTACATATTCTGCAGGTCAAAAATGGCTTGGTCAGTAGCCCACGAGCTGCTGAGCAGAGCTACAGGTGGTACAGCCTGACACCATTTTTGGGTTGGAGGGTCTCTCTTTGCAGCAGCAGCAGCTCCGGACTGTTGTCCCATGTGCTCACCTCATGTTCCGCAGAGAGCTGCTGCTGCTGCTCTCATTCAGTCTTGGGAAAGAGACAGATGAAGAAGGAAGAAGCCGGTGTGAGCCGTTATCGCCCCCTACCGACGCTAAGCTGCCAGCCTCCCCCCTGGGACAGACGTCCCCCCAGACTCAGACCCGGACCTCCCACCTCCTTATCAGACGCTACCAGGGTATAGGGGAGGGGGGGGGTCTGTCTTTCCTTATATATATAGCCTATGTATATAATAGAATCCCTTCCTCGCGCGCTCCCTTGCAGACTGCCTGTCTATTTGATCCCCCCCCCCCCCCCCAGCTTAACAACAGCTGACGTCAACGCGGGCACCCAGCCCAACGCGCG